>JAHZMX010000963.1:0-19774 GCA_027743895.1 Seira musarum | reverse complement strand
TACTTCCCTTTTCACATAATGATCCTGGATGGAAAATGACTTTTGAAAACTACTTTCACTCAATGACCCAGAACATTTTGAACAATGCTGTGCAGAAACTCACAGTTTATAAGAACATGACATTCGCTTGGAGTGAGATATCGTTTCTTTCTAAATGGTGGGACCACGCGAGCTTCATCCAAAAAGAGCAGTTAAGAAGACTGGTCCTTGAGGGACGGTTTGAAATTTTAACCGGAGGTTAGGAAGATTTTCTATTATTTCGCCAATTTATTTTGGCTCATGATTGATATTGATTAGCATTATACTTGTTTGCATTTATGCTAGGATGGGTAATGCCGGATGAAGCTACCACGTCACTCTTCGCTTTACTGAATCAGCTCATAGAAGGACATCAATGGATTTATCATCATTTGAGAACAGCGCCAACATCCGCATGGTCAATTGACTCATTTGGACATAGTTCCACAATTCCATATATTTTGAAAAGAAGTGGCCTTCGTGAGATGATGATACAAGTATGGAAGGCCAAGTTAACATATACTTCGTAATTTCAGAATCAAAGTAAGTCTTATCTGATAATATTTTAGAGATTGCACTATGGTTGGAAAAAGTATTTTGCTCAAGAAAGGAAGAGTGATTTCATATGGGTTCCACGATGGAGCGATGGAAGTAAAGAAGATGGAATCATTTGCCACAACGCTCATTATGACCTTTACCCAACCAAACATTCCTGTGGCCCTCATTCGCACGTGCGTAATACCTAATATTAACAAACATACATTCCAAAACAGAGTTTTTTAATCCTTAACTTTGACCTTAGTATGCTTATGTGACATTTGGATTTGAACAATCTTCAGGTATGTATGAAGTTTGACTTCAGAAAAATTGAGGGCAAACGTGAGGAACACTTAATCTATCATCAAACGGTGGGCAATAGCAATTTATATGATCTCTCTGACGCTCTCATTGGACAATACAGACGCACATCTTCCCTCACAACCCATAATAAAGTAATAACCGGACTGGGAGGTGATTTTCGTTTCGAAGAATCTTTGGAATGGGATCAGCAATTCGAAAATTATAATAAGCTGATGCGCTTCATAAATTCTCATAAAAGTCGATACTTGACCGCCATCAAATTTGGAACGTTGAGGGAATACTTCCGAGTAAGTACCAGTACCGCCAAGAATTTAATGAATTGGTGTGCAAAAAATTAGTACTCATTTTATTTTGTGTAGTCATTACAGGAAACGAATACAACCCTTTCGACGTTNATCTCTCTGACGCTCTCATTGGACAATACAGACGTACATCTTCTCTCACTACCCATAATAAAGTAATAACCGGACTTGGAGGTGATTTTCGTTTCGAAGAATCTTTGGAATGGGATCAACAATTCGAAAATTATAATAAGCTGATGGGCTTCATAAATTCTCATAAAAATCGATACTTGACCGCCGTCAAATTTGGAACATTGAGGGAATACTTCCGAGTAAGTGCCAGTACCACCAAGAATTTAATGAATTGGTGTACAAAAAATTAGTACTCATTTTATTTTGTGTAGTCATTACAGGAAACGAATGCAACCCTCTCGACGTTTAATGGTGACTTTTTTCCTTACAGGAATGCAATTTTCATAACAAAAGTTGTAACGTTCATGACTTGTAAAGCTCTTTACTCACAACAATGATATTACGTATTTCATTTCAGTGATGTCATATTCCCGTTTAGTCCAGCATACTGGACTGGATACTTTAGTACGCGGCCATTTTGGAAAAAAATGTCTCGTGAGGCAGAGGATGAACTTTTTAAAGCTGAAATTCTGTTCACATTTGCTTACAACTTGATGAGACAACGCGGTTATTCTAGTCTGGTAAAGCACGAAACGCCTATTACGATACATTATTAGTGAATGATTTTGTGAAACTCATGAAAATTGTAATCGCAGTCTTTGTATAGAAATTTTGACAACTTGGTCCAGGCAAGGCAGTCAGTTGCATTATTTCAGCATCATGATGGCAAGTTACCTACATGATCAGTTAGCTGGGGCATTGAAAGATATTATTTTCAAAAATTATTAAGTCGTGCTGAAATGATTTGCAGGTATAACAGGAACATCTCCACGAAGTACCATGCTAGATTATGGGATAATGCTTGATAAAGCTTGGACGTTCTCACAACACATCCAGAAAATTGCGATAGAAAGCCTCTGGCGAAAAGAGCTTAATATTACCACACCACCTTTGGAATCATACAAGATTCGCCCTGACTTCAACGAAGCCCTAAAGGTTGTGCCAACTAAACTCTACGGGACTTCCTACATTGTTAAAAAGGTGGTCATTTTTAATAGCGTTGGATGGAAACGTTCTCACCTAGTAAGGCTGATTGTTGAGGATCACAGGGTAATTGTAAGAGGGCCACAGGGAGAACCTGTACTTTCTCAGGTGAAAGCAAAATAGTTAATAAAACATTTTGTGTTGCTTTATAAAAAAAGGATAAAACATGGCAACATAGTATACATACTGAAACTGTATTTGTTTAATATTGCGCAGTTAAACTACGTGCCACATGTTGAAGGACACCGGCAGACTTATGAACTAATTTTTGTAGCCAGTCTTCTATAAAACATGGTATACATTCTGAAACTGTATTTGTTTAATATTGCGCAGTTAAACTACGTGCCACATGTTGAAGGACACCGGCAGACTTATGAACTAATTTTTGTAGCCAGTCTTCCGCCCTTGTCATTAGTGACGTACGAAGTTTCTCGACAAATGAATAATTCTCGAAATGCCCCATTTTCACATTCGACTGCTGTTTTTGCTAGATTGGTTTGCAAAAATTGTAACAGCAAATTTGAGGCTTTGAAAGTTAGAAAAATATCCAAAAACTTTCTCTTGTTCTTAAAGTCATTACTCAAAAATATTTCCTGTTGCTTTTAAGGAAAAATCTATTAAGCTGGACAATGGAAGAATAAGTGCGCGCCTTGACGGAAACACTGGTCATCTGCTACAATTCCGAGATAAATTTGCATCTAGGTCTCATATAAATGTATCAGTTTCATTTGGAAAGTATGAATCCGGCTTAGGGGGTGGAGCATACCTGCTACGCCCATTCGTGTCATCCTTTCAATCTGTAGGTTATTTTATTGCGTGTACGAACTATTTGTGATCGTGGTCAATATATATTTGAAAATAATATTTTTTTAGTTTCCAGAAATTTCTAACACTAAGGCTTCATCAGTCTTCGTATTTGACGGTCCTGTTATGTCCGAAGTTCAATTTATTTCTAAGAAAATTAGAACGTCCACTTGGATTGTTAAAAACGGGGACAATGAACTCAAATCATCGTTATTCATGTCAAACACGCTGAATATTTCTGAAGAATGGGGAGAATTTATAATGCGAATCCGGAGCGATATAAATAATGTGCAAGAAGCTTCCGTTATGTCAAGCTCACGCTTAGAAAACAGTACTCAGCAACTAGTTTTCTTCACCGACACAAATGGACATGGGGTTGAGAAGAGAGCTTACTTGAGCAAACTGCCTTATCAAGCGAACCACTATCCTATCACGAACTTTGCTTTTATACAGGACCCAAAGAAAAAACTGAGATTGTCCTTGCTCGTTGACCGCAGTCACGGGGTCACTTCATCTCATGCAGGAAGCCTTGAGTTAATTATTGACAGACGTCTACGTTATGACGACTCTAGAGGAATGGAGGAGGGTATCATGGACAGTGAAGTCTCTACCAATAAATATGTACTTAAAATGGAACCTTTCTCCGTAGTGAAAGGTGATGATTTCAAGAATTGGGAAACTTCTTTGGAGGTACAACGAGGACTTAAATACATGAATCATGAACCCTCGATATTTCTCTATGACACATTAGTTAACAGCAAAAGTGGTAGAATTTCTTTGCTTTCCGAGGAACTACCTGAAGATGTTCATATGCTTAATTTGCGCACGTATTCTCGGTCGGTTGAACGCGACAAAAGCTTGCCGAGTAACAAAGCATTAATGATTTTTCAACGATTAGGATACAAAAAAGCTGAGAAAGACTGCGTTAATCAGGATTCCAGACATGTGAGATTAAATACCAGAATAACTTTTATCCGCCATTCTTTAACGGAAACAAATTTAGTTGGAACAAAGGAGGTTGGGCGAGTACAAAGAGTGTTAAACAAAAATCGTACAAAAACTGGCTTTCATAGGTTTCAAATGAAGGATGTGCCAATAGGTAAACAATATGAACTGTCTTCTTATACAATTCATTTCTGATCATTCATGACACGACTGTAATTTTTTAGGTATAAACTTGTTGACTTTTCTTTTATTCCGTGTATTGCAATGTATGTAATTTCAAATACAGAACTGTAATTTTTTCAGTAATAAATATTACTCTTATTATTCTTTACTTCGTTTGTCTTGTCATTTGTTGTTCATGCTCAAAGTCCAACCGCAATGGAGATGTACGTTCGATGAGTCAAAGCTACTTAGGTTAGTATTAAAAATTATTATTGTAGGTAGGACTAATAATATATTATGTATATCTAAAGAATATCATATATTATTGTTGTTTACCGATATAATATACTTCTTTTCAAATTATAATATCGTATTTAAGATTACAGCGGACTTAGTTCAATGAAAATTATATTCAAGTATTTATTAACTACAGAAATAATAATTGACGAATGGAGAATTCATTTATATACATCAGGTCACATATTATGTATGCTGCATGTTTTCATATTTTCTCTCATTTGCACGTAGGCTCTCCATTTAATACATTTGCTAATTCATGGTCTAACTTCTAGCCTCCCGTCATTTTGCTAAGCCGTTGGCAGACCGGGATTCATGCATAAACTCACACAGTAATGTTATGTGTGCAAACACTATTAAACAAAATTATCTAAATATCAACATCATACGAGTTCAATTTATAATTAAAACTAAATCTACGTATTTCCCTGAAAAGGCAACGATTTGTTTTCGATTTCTTTAAGAGTAAGAATAATATAATATTGAAATACATATATAGTGTGAGTACTATAGTATGCGCAATCATGACCAATTTTGCGTGGGTCATTCCGTCGTCTTCTTTGCTCCTCGTCGAGAACTTAATAAAGAAATACGTTGCTTTCAAGGCACAAAATATAAAATCAAAGATTAAATAAGGATAATCCATCTTAAAATAATTGCTGATTTAGAGCATAAAATGAATTCAAAATAAAGTAGCTACAAGGTAAAAATACTAAAAACGAATAATTTTAACCAAAAAGCATTGTGTAAAGAATATAAAGCCTGTTGTATCAAGAAAAAGACTTTCTTAAAAATAATCGACCAGCGTCGCAGCTCAAACTATTCCTCATGAGAACTTCAAATAGCAAACGTTATTTACTGCCGTTACATGTATTGTTTGCTTTTTCCTTTAGCCTTAGCGTTTGAGTCGAAGTACCACAGCGTAATTGCATATCTGTGAATTTCGAAAAAAGAAAAAAATTAATTCCCGCAATAATAATCTTTTAATCGCATCATTTATGTAGTTTGCCGACAGCACGATTGACGTCGTTATGCTTTCAAAGGGGAACTAAATATGAACTGAACTATTGGACAAAACTGCAAATCTTGCATAATTTAATTGAATACATACTTACATTCGCATAACGACTGTTGACTGGATTGTGAGTCCGACTTATATTCAAGAGTTTTAAAAAAAAGTATGTACCTTGTTTTGAAGGCGGGTTGTACTTCATGCGGGTTGCGACGATCTGACCAGAAGAAAATAACTCGATCAAAGAGCGGGTCTATGTCGGCTACTTGATGTGACCAGCCTTCGGGGAAGATTCTGAGCAGTCCACCATTTTCCTACATACGATTTTAGCATGTTAAAAATGATTTATGATATATGATACATTTTTTATAATACATGTTCAGCTTTTTAGGGACCCTCACCTTACTATCCCAATGCTTATTTAAATAGTAGATAGCTGTAACGCATCGTCCATCATCGTTAGGATTATCAACATGTTTAACGTAATGCGTACCACTACCAGGATAACAAGCTACCATGGCCTGAAACAAAAAATAACTTGATTAGAATCAAGAAACACATGTCTGAACGCAATTATTATGAAATAGTGAAACTTTCTTTGTCATAATGAAAAAAGTTTAAAATTGCAAAAAAACTTCTTCTTCTTCTTGTTATATTTTGTCTCACCTTTGACCTCTCTTTGATATTATAGCTCCCCAACTTCCCACTATTCACTATCGAGTTCGCACCAATCACTAAATTATCCAAGAGCTTCATTAGCACGGCTATATTGCGACACTGGGGTTCCTTTCCGTCAACCCATGTTATTTTATCACCCCGAATTAACTGACTCGCTGATGGCCCTTCACTACGTGCTCCTTTCACTAACTGCCCGTCAGTGAAGACCCCTGTTGAATGCATCATTTGCACTTCTTTTAATATTGCTGAGCCTCTAGCCTCTCCAAGCAGATTGTCGATGACACAAACTCCATATCTGTCCATGTCTGCAATGATCTAATTACACACAAGAACAGTTTAATGATTATTAAAGATTTAAGGGGTACATGGTACATATTATAATTCTGGTTGACACTTTGGCAGGTTATAAAGAAGAAATGAAGAAAATCTACTACCGATCGTTTTAAAAAATCTATAGTTTCTTTTGACAGGGGCTTGACTGGCGCTGTCATCATTGATCATTGATTAAACAAAGGCAAAGAATATGGCGATCAAAGGTCTAAAATTAGTAGCTTGTTCGAAACGTGTATGCAGTTGCAGCACCTCTAATCTGAGGAACTGATCCTCTGGAACTGACTGGTAGGAAGAAAAATTAAGGTATATAATAGACTAATCCATATCGTAAGCGATACATGCATACAGACATATTGTGTACGCGAATATAAATTGAAATTCGCTAACTGCACACATATCAACATCAGAACATACATTCTATACAGACATGACATGTCACAAGAAAGAAAGACTTGATGATTTATTGGGTCTACACCTCTACTATAACTAGTATAACTGTTTATCCATTGCACTTCTCATGGTCCATCTTATCAGCAAATTATCTTCCCTGTCATTTATCATTGCGACTTCAATGACGTCGAAGGACTTGATGAGATATATATTGGCATGTAATGAATCAAACTTTTAAACTATACCTGTTTGCAAACTTGGACAATCCAGTGTCTCGTTTCTTCGGGTGTCTGTTTTGAAAACGGTTGTGAAGTGTTTCGGTGCTGAAATGGGATGAATCTACAGGTCGATGTCAAATTAGGAATACCACTCGGATTGTCGGCCGTTCGGGCGGCATTTTCTTTTAACGGCTGAGCGTGATACGAGTTAGTCCGATCTGTAGCCGTGTCATTCATGGTTTCACTCATTTTGTGATTGTTTCACAAAGTCACAAATTAACGACACAAAATTTGGATTCATTAACGGGAGTCGACTGAAGAGGACTATTTTATTTATACATTGAGCCCTGATTTGATCCTGGTGAATTTCCAAGTTTAATGTCTGTGGAATAATTGAAGTTTAGCTCTCTGAATTCACGTTTCACTGATAACTGAATTTCTAACGTGGACGAATTCACATATCAGTTTTGCTTGAGCTCCAAAAGTGAATTTTTTCTGTAAAACAACGAAAGATTTATGAAAATTATTACGCATTTTACCAAGAAGTCGTACATGAAACAAAACCTGGTCGTCAATCATCAGTGCTATACTTTAATTCCGGGAACACCGTGAAAAAGATAACCGAAGTATGTGTAAAGGACATGCTTTTGAAAGTGTTGAATTGGTAAGCAATTTCCTATGTGTAAACCATTCTCTTCTTGGCCTTGATGATCATGTATGTGCACAAATGTGTTCTTGTATTTTTAAATGTATAATTTACTCACTCCATCGATTTTCTTTTTCGAAGAGAACCATCCCACCGTTATCTTACGTATCTTACCAATTTCTTAAAGATAGCGCTAGGGAGAAAATAATACCTCACGATTCGATATAATATGATTACACATATAAAAAAAATTATTAGTGTAGCAGAGAGAGAATTTTTTTGTGTAAATTTTGTTTTGTAAATAAAAATATAAAATTTTATATTCTGATTCTAAGTCGAATCAACAAAATTATTTCTATTACAAAACCGACGGATGACCTAAAAAAATAATAATTACATTCGCAAATGGAATGAATTTCCGACTTTTCAGAAATTAATAAGCTTTTTCGTCTTATTGAATTGAATTTCTATTGTTATGTATATTTATACTTATGTTATGTTTCAGAATTCATTAAGTGTTTCACTTACAATTCAATTGAAATGCTTCAATTCATTCATCCTCCATAGCAGGAAGGTGTATAGTTCCAGAGTTAATTTAGTGTCTTATAGTAATATAATTTACTACACCTGGGCCTGGTGCTTGTAAATGTATTTGGAAGATGAGACAGCAAATCACAAATCACTAATAATTACGCAATATATTTTGAATGAATGCCATTGAACATTATATAAAATCTTTAAATTACTACTACACTTAAGTAGACGTCACACTTCCTCCTCAAATATTTTATGACAGAAAAGCTCCTTTTCAGTTTTTACGTCTTGGTCGACGGAAAATTGTTCAAAAAGTTTCTTTTGTTAACTTAGAAATGTAAATTTAAAAAATATCGCTGAGTACTCTAATATAAAAAATTGCAATCACTGATCGTGGTGTAATTTTTTAGAACAGCAGCCACTGATTTCTGAGCACGAACACAACAAACATAAGGTAATATGTAATAATAATAGTACACATAGTCTTTACGCACAGATCGCTCGGCCTAGTCCTACGTGAGGAAATCTTCCCATAAAAAACCCTATTACACTACACACGGTCATACATAACTTGCTCCTACTTATTATGTCTGTACATTGCATTGCAACTGCACTTATGGCACTTATATAGAAGTTGCAACTTGCAAAAAAGTATACAATAGTAAGGATGTAGACTAATTCATTTTCCTTACAAAGAAGAGGACAAGACTTGGATCTTTTGGATGATCTCTAAATATTCTCTGAACATAATTTAGCATAGAGCATATCATGAAAGCGATATTAATATGCAGTGCTATCTAACTCTTTTCGACATTCACAGGTTTTCCAATTAGTCCTTCCTTACAGCTTTCAACTTATACGCACATTACAATTTACATTTACATTAACAATACATACAATTAGCAATGTGTTTCGAGAGACGTGAGTATGAATCATGGTATGAATCATGGTATGGAGTGGTGGAGTACCATGTACTGAATTGTACCAAAAATAAGCAATCACGTAGACCACTTTGTCATCTCCTGCGGATGAACTCATGGAAATCTATACATCGTAAAACCTCAGCGTTCTGCCCGTCTTAGAAATTAAAATGCAGTCTAAATACCCTTACCATTACCATTAGTGTACCATAAATATAAATTAAATTCGCATCTTGATATTCGTCAGGAATACTTTGAAGGTTCGGTGCTGCGCAAAACCTGTCAAAACTTTACAACTAATAATACATGCATCAAAAATTACTTTTTCGCCAACTTTTGTAAGCACATTCGCCTCCTCTTTACCACACGTATTTGGCAAACTCACAGGTTGAGTAAACTGTCGAAAAATGAAGAACCTGAATCATTTTCAATATTTAAATTCAAGTCATAAATAAAGTCATGTTTGTTTTGTCATGTATGATGCATGTAATTCTTCAGATTTGATTTCTCAAGCATACTGAAAAATTCCAAGCTACAGGTATTTCATGGTATGTTACATGTTGATTAAAGTGTTCCGCTACCTTTTTACAACCGTTTGAAGGTTTTCCAGAATAAATTTCTTCATCATCTCATCAATAAATGCATTCTTCGAAGGCTAAAATGCAACATTGTACGCTCTTCATTTGTTGTTTGGTATATGTATATATAAATGAAGTACTAGTAAAATGCTATCTTGCATGTCTATTTTCAGTTATTTTGATAATGATACTCGAAAGTTTTTATATCAAAATTACATGTTTACTTAAGCATTCTATCCACACTACAAATTGTCAACTACATAACGTCAAGACGGAGAAGAAGCAAAAGTAAAGAAACATGATACAAAGATCATCATTGGAATGAATGGTACGCTGCAGATGGTGCAAATGCAATGCAACGCAATTAAAAGGATTGTCATATATATTTATTGGATTGGATTAAAGAGGGTATAGCGTACATAAAATAGCCACTCGAGTTTTATATGACTAGATTACATATAGAACTTTTATTTTGAAATAAATAAAGAAAGAAATAATATGATGATTGAACGAATTCTCATTGAGTAATGCAAACTACTACACAAAGAAATGAAAATTAAATCACTGCAAGTATTTGAATTTGTTTGTTTACATGAGTTCGTCAAGTAACGCCAAGCCCCTAAAAAACTACAACCCTTTGCCTTGCACAGTTTTCCAGCATTATTGGCTTTAAAATTAACTTTTTGTTTTATTTACTTACAATCTAAAAATCCCATTATGAAAAGCGACTGGAGTGGAGACACGTTTCATGTTTGGGGTACTCTGACACAACACGTATTTTCGAGTCTGGCGAAACGAACGTAATGTACTTGATGCTTATGTGCGTTCTCACATGAATGCAACTGATTTTCAGAGTTCTAAGAATTCATTAGCAATTAAGTATTTCTCCAATATTTTTAGTTGTTTGCACTTCCATTCTACTACCTTTAGGTAGGTTACCTATTGTTTACTGACCTAAAGGAAAGTAATCTTGATATTCTGTTGTTGGACACCGTCGTCGATTGGGCAAAAAACTTTCCTCAAAGATGCTTTTAATTATTCATTCATGATTATCGTTTTTAGTTGTTCGAATAAATTGGTTTTAAGCAGAAAATTATGTGAGTGGGGTACATACAAAATGAAGAGATGGGAATGAGTTATGGGAGAACAAAACGAAATGAAAGTTTTTTTTCGTGCTTTTGGATGTGACTTTAAAAAATTCAAAGCTGATGTCTGATGCCTATGTCCTGTCTACATGGCACAGATCACGTAGGTCGTACTTGGTTTTCTTTGGTCTTTGGTAGGAAAATATAAGGTTATGATTTCGTTTTAGTTTTAAGATTACCTCATCTTTAAACTCATACATCATCATATCATACTCGCTCAAATATATATCTGATTTCATGAAAAGTTCCACATTTGAAATGTTCATGAAAGTATTTGTGAACGGTTTACAAAGTTGAATTTAAATTCAAACAAATGCAATTTAAATTCATATTCATGAGAATACATAAAACGCAAAAAGCCACTCGATTGCCTCTGGAAAAGATTCTAGTAAGCATTGAAATGTCCATTTCCTAAGTGTTTACTGTAACATTTCAACTTTTGTTTTAAAATCTGACATTAAGTTGATGTGATCATGATCATTACTTACAACTTCACTTTATTTCATTACCCCATATCAGAATTACAAGCATTTTGACTTCCATTTCACATTCAGAGCGCTAGACAATGACAATTCGTTATTTGTTTTACGTTGTTCATTTTAAAATTATTGTCGGGAAAGAGATAGTTTTGAAAAGAGTACTTGCCCATCGCATAATAT
Source organism: Seira musarum (assembly GCA_027743895.1). Taxonomy (NCBI): domain Eukaryota; kingdom Metazoa; phylum Arthropoda; class Collembola; order Entomobryomorpha; family Entomobryidae; genus Seira; species Seira musarum. The sequence goes on along the minus strand of JAHZMX010000963.1, from coordinate 8,117 downwards.
TGAATCAACATTTTTTAAAATCTTTATGTGCAATCTATTTAAGAATTGAGATGATCTACTAAAATGTATTAAACGTTTTATCGTTTTACTTCGCACAACATCAACATTAACTCGTCTTTCAGCTAAAAAATATCTACGAATCCAAATTAGCAAAAAAAAATCAAAATCATGCAATTATTATCTAGAGCGTAAAGGAATTCTTCGTTGAAAAAAATGGACCAAGGCAAGACGAAGGTGAAGAAAGTGCATTTCCGCGATCGGAGGACAAAAGACACAAGCTTGCCTGTGCGATTTGCCAGACTCATGTTGCATTGTGTTGAACAAGGGAAAAAGGTGAGAAAAAAGGAATGTATAATTCCAATGGCAGTCGCAGCAAGAAATAGAGAAAAAGAGAGAAACCGCAAGTTATGAATGTCGGCCTAACTAAATGACAAAGTAAAGGATTTAGTTATACATATTGCACAGGGTTGCTGGATTGGAGACTATTTAAAAATTAAAGCACAGGTAATTTGCATAAAAATGTCAATTGCAAACCAATTAATTAATCTCGAATGTTGACAAATAGTTGACCTGTTTAGTTGAAAGACAAGAGAAGAAAGGGCTTTTATGTTTTGTGTTGTTGACATTTACCTTTTGTGATTGTATTGCAAGTAAATGTCTATGAGTAAATAAGCCACGTGGTTTCATCATACTTTTTTTTAGTTTAGTCAAGACATTAATCATCGTTATTATTTGAACCGTACGTATTAAAAACGGGTTTTATTTTTTTGGTTCAGTTACTTGAGGATTTTGGTTCCGCAAAAAATGGATTTGGAGGTGTCTTTGGATTCGAACAATCCCCCAATGGGTAAATATTCAAACAATCCTCTTGATACCTAACTTATTTTTTTCCAATTCTCTTATTCCTATTCGTAGTTTTTCAATCAAGTCATTTAAATTGAGTGTTTATCATTACTAGGATTACGAATGGCTGCTTGTTTGGCCCAAGAAAATGGCGTGAAAGCGAATTGGGCTAATGAGACAAAGTTATCATGGAGCAAGGGTTTAGCAGTAACCCCATCCACTATCTACCGGATTTTGGCAAGGAGATTTCCTAGTCTTTACTCCGATTCTATTTATGAAAGGACTGAGGTAGATTACTGGCTCGGGTTTGCCGACACCCAATTACAAAAACCCAGTGTGGACAACCTTAAAAAATTGGAAGAAACCTTGAAGATGTCATCGTATTTGGTTGGTAATAGACTGACTGTAGCAGACTTGGCTGTCTTTGATAAGCTTGCAGGTAGGTTTAGCTTTGAATCTATCATGTTGAGTAAATTGACACTCATATTCTTGATTCATGTTTTGTCGTGTTTTGCGTAGGACGTCGAGACATATGTGACAAGTTCCAAAATATTGGGCGATACTACAATTTTGTTGAAGCCGCTATCATTGACTCGATTCCACGATCAGATGTTTCGAAAATGAAGGACGTTAAAACTGCTCCTCTTGAAGTTGGGGGTGGTGATGCTAACAACACAAGATTTACCAGCTTTAGTCATGTTCGGAAAGCAACATCCGATAATCAAGAAAAAGGACCTAAACAAGAAGGAAAGCAGAAAGGTGGTGGTGGTGGCAAAGGCGGAGACGGAAAGAAAAAACAGGAGAGTTCAAACGGAGTCAATACTAACAAGGGAAAAGATTCAAACAAGAATGATGCTACCGGTGGGGGAGTGGTTCTGGTAAAAATTGTATTGATAAGTGCTAAAATATATTCTATACTGAGCATACGTTTCGTTGAATTCAGCTGTGGAAAAGAACCTTAAAATGTGGGAGGACATGAAGAATGGTACAGATTACGGACAAAAATGTTGTGTTCGAGCTAAAATTGATATGAACTCTGCAAATGGATGCATGCGCGATCCAACAATCTATCGGTGCAAACCTGAGTCTCATCCGCGGACAGGAAGTAAATACAAGTAATGAGCTTTCTATCAACGCTAATTTTAATTTTTATAATGATTGTGCTTTATGATTTGTTAATTCGTGATTCGTGATTCGTGATTTGCTTTATTTATAATGATTGTTAATTCGTTAAATGTCTTCCAAACACAATACTTTATTATTCTGTTTGCTTCGTTGTAGGGTTTACCCGACCTACGATTTTGCTTGCCCGATAGTGGATAGTATTGAAGGCGTCACCCATGCATTAAGAACTACTGAGTATCATGACAGAGACGACCAGTTTTTCTGGTTTATCGATGCTTTGGGTCTTAGAAAACCCCATATTTATGAATACTCACGACTCAATCTAACTAATACGGTTTTGTCGAAGAGAAAACTAACGTGGTTTGTCGACGAAGGTCTCGTTGATGGATGGTATGTTATTATATTGCCATTGATTTAAATACTACTGCTGATGTAATCAATTCTTCAAAGGTAGGAGTTTTAATTTGCTTATTTTGCTTAGGGATGATCCAAGATTTCCTACGGTCCGTGGAGTTTTGAGAAGGGGCATGACAGTGGAAGGACTGAAGCAATTTATAGTAGCCCAAGGGTCCTCGCGGTCGGTTGTAATGATGTCATGGGATAAAATTTGGGCTTTCAACCGTCAGGTGCGAATTACTTTTGTCAATATTATGCAGTCATATTTTTGTGGTTTTCGTATAAGCCGTTTTAAAACATATTCTCAAAATTTGTTAGGTCATTGATCCTATTGCTCCCAGACACACTGGTCTCCTGAAGGACTTCTTAGTTCTTGTAAACGTAAAAGGAGCGAGTGAAACAGTCGACCAGGTTGATGCACATCCTAAGAATCCTGAAATTGGGAAAAGGAATGTTTGGAAATCTGGAAGAATTTTTGTGGAGGAAGATGATGCCGCACTTTTTAAAGAAGGCGAGAATGTGACCTTCATAAATTGGGGTAACCTAAAGATCGCGAAGATTAACAGAAATGGAAGCAAAATAATATCTGTGGACGCAACTTTAAATCTTGAAGACAAGGACTTTAAGAAAACTTTGAAAATTACTTGGCTAGCTGATACTCAGAAGGCAGAGCTAACCCCGATCGAAGCCGTTTATTATGATCATATTATCTCAAAGGCTGTTTTGAATCCAGACGAAGATTTCAAACAATTCATTGGAAAAAATACTAAGGTTAGTCATTGCTCTGTTTGACTTCTTCGAATTAAGAATTTCAAGATGGTACATGGAACAATAACGTATGCATTTCAGGTTAAAGTCGACATGATCGGAGACACGGATTTGAAAACTTTGAAAAAAGGAGACATAATTCAACTACAAAGGAAAGGGTTTTTCATTTGCGATGTACCTTACAAACCAAGAAGGTTAGAATTTTATCAAATCTTAGCTCACGCGATGTTTGTTTTTTGTTATTTCTAACTATGTATAAATTGCGGGTTCAATCAAATTCTAGTGTCCATTCATGCAAAGAGACTCCTGTGGTTCTTATTGCTGTACCGGATGGAAAGACGAAAGAAAACCCAACTGTTCGTATTCCTGGGAAGCAGGTATAGATTATTTTTTCAGCCCATTTATTGCTTGCTTTGTCATGCAAATGTTATCGCTTTTATCCAAGATAATCGCTCTAATTTATGACTTAATTCATGTGAGTGATTTCAAGTGATGCAATATATTGTTTCGATTTATCGCCGTTTTGTGGCTACCTTCTTCATCTCAGGGCCACTCTTTGGTTTAGTTTTTTAACAGACCAACTCTTTTAATACTGCTGCATGTAAATTGATGAATGACGGTTTTCATAAAATGATTTCATCATCTATATTATTTAAATAGTCATTCCTGTTTAAATGAGTATGATCTGCACTAATCTGCAGCGCATGCTAATTCTTCAGCTCCTGTAGCAGCAGCACTAGACCATGTCCATTTAAAATGTGAGTTGCTATCTTTTATGGGGTAATTAGAGTTTGGATCTGTCTTCGTCTTGAACAACCGTGAACATAAAAAGTGAAATGTTTTAAAGTATACCTGCCTACTGCCTATGAAGTAAAAGAATGATAATGTGGGAGCGAGAACCTGTTTTGCTTCGACCTGTTGATGCTCTAGCTAGCGAACACTGTTAGGATTGGCATGAACATTTTTTAGTCAAGAGTCAAAACTTTTTCATGACATGCAACAATGTGTTTACTGAGATGATATTTTCATGCATGTGTATGGTTGATGAGGAACTTTTAGGCCATCAAATCACATTTTTGGCTTAACTCCGTTTTCCTTTCATTTTTATGTGTCAATATTGTTAGCTTCTCGCATATTAATGTCCATGCCATATGCGACTAGAGTGTTGATATTTAAACCATATTGGTCGGACTTATTTTCATTGACAGGAGCAAAATCTTGGAACTGGACAGGCCGCAAATAAAGAAGCCGGTGGTGGAGTAGACGCAACTGGTAAGACTACAATTTATCCTTACTCAATAAGTTCCTGGAAATAAAGTTGCCTTGTAGTGTTTTGAAGTTAAGCTTGAATTTTTTTTATTTAGTGATTTCATCAGCAGCTTCTTTGGATGCCAAGATAACTGCTCAAGGCAATAAAATCAGAGAGTTAAAGGGTCAGAAAGCAGCGAAAGAAGTCATAGAATCTGAGGTTAAAGTCCTTTTGGAGTTGAAGACAGAATTCAAAAAAGTTGTTGGAAAGGATTGGGATCCAAAAGGTAATATTTATTCAATAATTTTGACCGCGCATTTTGTATCACTTTACAGATACAGAGCTGTACAATAGTGATTTTATGAAAAAGTTTTCAAATTTATTTACTAATTAATTGACTTTAGGCAATAACGTACCAAAGGTGGAATCTGCTCCATTGGTTAAGGAAAACAATTCAAATTCGGAACTCTCATTACTGGATGCCAAAATCACAGCTCAGGGCAACAGGATAAGAGATTTAAAAAGTCAAAAAGCGACAAAGGACGTCATCGATGCAGAAGTCAAGACATTGTTAGCGTTAAAAGCAGAGTTTAAGCAAGTTGCTGGGAAAGATTGGGATCCTAAAGGTATATTTAAATCAAAACAAAACTTACACTTTATTTTAACATTAAAACATACTTATTTGTACCAGTTATCATTCTGAATCTTTATTACGCAGGAAATAACGTTCCCAAGTCCCAACCTTCAACCACGAATTCGCAGGCTGCCGTTCCCAATTCTTCTAGCAGTAGCGAACTCGAATCCCTTGATGCAAAAATAACGGCTCAGGGTAACAAGATTAGAGACCTCAAGTCCAAAAAGGCAGCAAAAGAAGCAGTCGAAGTGGAAGTTAAAACGCTCTTAGCTTTAAAGGCTGATTTTAAGAAAGTTGCCGGGAAAGACTGGGATCCAAAAGGTTTGCCTTTTTGCTAATGTTTCTTTTTTTTTTTACCTTATGCTCGTGAATTTGTGTGGACGCGCACGCTCATTTCTAATATATTATAATATTATTGAATATGCGTTGAACTTTATTTCCACAGGAAACAACGTTCCTAAACCCACTCAATCAACTACATCAGCTTCGCCCCAAAAACCTGCAGTCCCAACGCCTAGTGGGTCTTTGGAATCCTTAGATTCACAGATAACGTCTCAGGGGAACAAGATCCGAGATTTAAAGAGCAAGAAAGCCAGTAAGGAGGCAATTGAAGTGGAAGTGAAAACGTTGCTTGCTTTAAAAGCAGAATTTAAACAAGCTGCTGGAAAGGATTGGGATCCAAAAGGTTTTATTGTCATTTTGAAACCGAATCACATTTCTTCAACAAGATGTTCAAACTTTTTTTTTACTTATGTACATAATATGTGGTGTGGTTATAGGAAATAACGTTCCAAAAGTAGAAAGTAAATCTAGCTCTTCCAACATGTCTTCAGAAGCTGTAAATCCCGAGCTTGTTGAACTTGACTCCAAAATCACTGCGCAAGGAAATAAAATTCGTGAGCTTAAATCCCAGAAAGCTGCCAAAGATGTTATCGATACTGAGGTGAAAACACTTTTGGCGTTAAAGGCCGATTTCAAGAAGGTAGCGGGTCGTGACTGGGATCCGAAAGGTAAATTTACTACCTAGCTTAGCTTTTCTATGATACTCTTCAATGGAACAAATGGGTAAAACAGTTTCCGTTTCACACAAAAGGTAACAATGTTGGGGCAGCAAAACCTCAATCGGATGCACCGAAACCAGCGGGTAAAGAAAATAAACCTGCAAAGGCTCCAAAGCAAACTCCGAAACCATCTCCCCCTAAGGAGTCTGCTGGCGAATCTGGTACGAAAAAGCAAACCCGACTTTGTGTTGAAGTTAAGAAGAGTGAGAACTTGGCTGAGTGGTTTTCTCAGGTATTTTGAGTATCAAAAACGACAAATTAATCAAGTGCGTTTTAAATTTTAACAAATTCTTCTTGGCTTTATTTATCATTTAAGGTGATCACAAAGAGTGAGATGATTGAGTATTATGATGTCAGTGGATGTTACATATTCCGCCCTTGGTCCTACGCTATCTGGGAGTCGATTAAGGATTGGTTTGATGGTGAAATAAAAAAGCTCGGTGTACAAAATTGCTACTTCCCTATGTTTGTCAGTCAGTCTGCCCTGCAAAAGGAGAAAGACCATATCGCGGATTTCGCCCCAGAGGTAGAAGCAAGAAATAATGAATTAACTCAACCCAACCTGTGACTATAACGTGGATCGTCTCTTTAACTTTGTTCTCGTAGGTTGCATGGGTTACAAAAAGTGGGGATTCTGAGCTGGCAGAACCAATCGCCATTCGTCCAACATCCGAAACTGTGATGTACCCGGCATTCGCCAAGTGGACACAATCCCATCGAGACCTTCCAATTAGATTAAATCAATGGAACAACGTCGTAGTAAGTTAATTTTTATAGTTAAAGTTCTAGGCCGATCCATTTTTGTGTATAGCAATGTTGTAAACCCATTTGTTTGTTGTATAGAGATGGGAATTCAAGCATCCACAACCTTTTATTCGCACTCGAGAATTTTTGTGGCAGGAAGGTCATTCTGCATTTGCGACGTTTAAAGAAGCGGAGGAAGAAGTTTACGCTATTTTGTGTAGGTTTATAAATTAATTGCAGTGCATTCAGTTCATGCCATGTGCTATCACTAATTAATAATTAGATGTTTTATTTACGCTTCTTTTCTGTTAGGCTTGTATGAAAGAGTTTACAACGATCTATTAGCCATACCCGTTATTCCCGGGAGAAAAACCGAAAAAGAAAAGTTTCCTGGTGGTGACTTCACTACAACTGTTGAAGCGTACATCTCTGCTTCTGGTCGTGGCCTTCAGGTATGACTAGAGAGAAAAAATATTTATGATGTCTCTGATATCAGCCAATATCAAAGTAGATGAAAACAACTTTGATTTTTGTGTAGGGCGCAACATCACATCATCTTGGACAAAACTTTTCCAAAATGTTCAAAATTTGCTTCGATGATCCGAACAATTCTGATAAGCAATTATTTGCCTATCAGAACTCATGGGGTTTGTCTACAAGAACTATCGGTGCTATGGTCATGGTCCATGGGGATGATCAAGGTTTAGTTCTTCCTCCTCGAGTTGCCGCTGTTCAAGTTGTCATTGTTCCATGCGGAATAACAGCTTCCTTAAAAGATGAAGAAAGAGAAGCTTTGTATTCTGAATGTAAGGACTATGAGGGAAGATTGCAAAAGCTTGGATTGCGTGTCAAGGGTGATTATCGAGATAACTATTCTCCCGGTTGGAAGTTTAATCACTGGGAATTGAAGGTAACCCATACATACTGGAATATATTTCCTGAGGTTTAATCGTGTTTTGTAACATTTCAATATCGTCTTTGATGTTCAGGGTGTTCCCGTAAGAATTGAAATCGGTCCAAGGGACATGAAAGAAAATCAGTATGTAGCGGTAAGAAGGCATGACGGATCAAAGGACACCTATAAGAAGGCGACCTTGGAACGTGACATTAACATTATCTTGGATGATATTCACGCTGCAATGTTTGACAAGTAAGTATGATCTTTTAAAAACTTCAAGTATTTCCTTTGATTTCATTGTTCATATAACGTGTTTTATAAAACTGAAAATAATCACGACAGGGTGAAGAAAGAAATGGATAGTCACATCACGGTTACGGAAGATTGGCAAACCCTTTG
>JAHZMX010000962.1:0-10086 GCA_027743895.1 Seira musarum | reverse complement strand
GCATTCAAATTAAATGGTTTCTTATCTTGTTTGTAGCTGATTAAAAGCCAAAATATGAAAATTATTTTTTATTTACAATTATTAGAGTAGTACACTTTAGAAGAGAGTATTAATATGAATGAACAATCCAATTCATCCATACCTAGTATTTATGGCATGGCATCCTGGCACATGTTCAGAAATCGTAGCTTCTTTTTGTTGCCATTTGTTTCTTTTCAAACACAGTTTTACAAGCAATTAAATCATAAAGGAAATAATTGCAAAAAGTTTTTACACGATTTAACAATTGTAGTTTTATTCACGGTCATTGTGTCAAGTTGGAAATCTTCAGATTTTTTATTGCAGTTTTGATTACCTATGTTTGTGCTATTTTTGATGCTCTGATGAAAAAACTACATTTATCATAAGATCAAAAGCCAAAAAGCACTTTTACTCATCATTGAAACGTAGTTAGACTTTTCTTTTGCATTTTCCATTACAAATGAAAAGTTGCGTCGTGCCTTTGTCTGAGATGCATAATGAGCTGAATTATAAACACAAAATAATGAATTCAAATTAATCCCATGAGACCGGAAGATGGACTGCATTATATTATCACTATCGCATAATGTGTTGTTTTTCATGATTTCTGCGTCTATTTGAAAAGAAGTGTGCGTGCATGCCCTTCGGTTTTGCTAGATTTCTGAATTTCGATTCATTTCATTTGAATTAAGCTATGCGTGAGTCTAAATGTCTGAATGTAGCATACAGAATCATTCTTCAATACACATTTTTGTTTTCAATGATAACTATTTTTTAAAAACTTGTCTACAGGAAATCGCAGCAATCAAGGCGAGAAAGAAGATACCACAAGCTCAAGGAGGGAGAAGGTGTGTGCATGGAGTGCTGCAACATCAGCCAAGCACAAAGCCGAACTAAAGCCCTCATCATCAGAGAATAAGACATCTAAAAGAATCAAGAAGTCACCACAATTACATTGTAATGTAATATCGAAAAGTCCTGTGCATGCAACGAATCGAAAAAAGCGGAGGACGACGACTCTCTACTCCCCTTTTGTTTTAAAGTCTTCCCTTCTACTTTTTTTGAAGAAAGAGAAGGTTATTCCACCCGCATTGATGAAGAAAAACTGTTAAAGCTTTATTACGGCTTGAAAATATAGAAAAAACAAGGACTTTTCCTCTGATTTTTTTTTCTGACAACTTATTTTTGTGTTCGTGAGAATGAGAAACGCCATGCCACTCACAGAAAACCAGTTAGCGTTTGTGCTGCTGGTCATTAGCAGTTCCTTCGTGTCAGCGTATCCAGCGTTGCATCATGGACACGTTCACAAGCGACAGTCTTATGCCCGGAGCAATCAGTTGCCTCCTTCTGGTCAAGACCCTTATTATGCACAGTCATCGTACAAAAATTATAACTATAATTATGAACCTAGAGCTCATTATAATAATAATTGAAAATATAGAAAAAACAAGGACTTTTCCTCTGATTTTTTTTCTGACAACTTATTTTTGTGTTCGTGAGAATGAGAAACGCCATGCCACTCACAGAAAACCAGTTAGCGTTTGTGCTGCTGGGAATAGTGGTCATTAGCAGTTCCTTCGTGTCAGCATATCCAGCGTTGCATCATGGACACGTCAAGCGACAGTCTTATGCCCGGAGCAATCAGTTGCCTCCCTCTGGTCAAGACCCTTATTATGCACAGTCATCGTACAAAAATTATAACTATAATTATGAACCTAGAGCTCATTATAATAATAATGGCTATTATCAACAACAGCCATCAAACAATTATTACTACGACTATCCACCATCCCAACAGCAGTATTATCATGGAGGGAGGGAACCCCTTCAAGGCGCATACGCCTCCGTTAATCCGATCCAGAGGGAAATCACTGTGAGAAATGGGCAACTCCGTCAAAAGGAATATCAAAAGAGGACTGGCCAAGAAGGGAGGGACACTTATGATCCTTTTTACTTTTACGTGAACCCAATAGCAGCGGCTGGTGGACCTCCGGTTGGAGGAGTTCCTTCTGGAGCTCCGTTGGCATCCCCTTCCCCGTCGGAACCTTCCGGTAGCCCTCCTCCAAGCCCAACCTCTGTGAGTGCCTCTTTGACTGCTGCAGTATCCTCAAGAGATCATGCTGCTGGTGGACCACCAAGAAATCGCAGAAACTCGTTGAGTGCACCACCAAGAGATTCATATTTCGATAATGAAATCAGTGGTGATAAGTATGACATTCTGACTTCCAAGCCAAATTATGCCAGACTTCAAAATGGTTATCCTCCATCTCCATCGTATCCTTCAAGTAGGTATTCCAGTAGTAGTGCTGCGCCTTACCACCGACATCATCAGCATCCGTCAGGGAATCCCAACCAATTTCTAAATTACGAGCAAATTGTCGGAGCCCAACCAGTAAGTTTCTAAACGAAGAACGCCATCAAATTCCAATTATGTCGATTATGATGAGTGAGATGAGACAATGTCGTCTGACAGGAATTTTTTGTTATCATGTTCCTTGTCAAGAACAATACGTGACTGCGACAAAAATTACGATAATATTATTTGACATAAAAAAATATATGAAATCCCATGATTAATGGCAACAAAAATGCATTTAAAGTCGAGTCAATCAATACCTACTTGAGAACGCCATTTTGATAGTATAATTTCTTGCCATTCTTAATTTGACCCTGATATAAGTTATGTCATTAATATCTTAATAATTAATTCACTTCACACGCAGTTTAAATAAATATCTTCGAACTTGTCATTTGAATGGAAGTTGGCCTTTCACATGAAGCAAAAAAAATACTGAAATATTTTTATTAATCCTTCGGCTATGTCAATTTTCCCAAGAAAGACAAAACAAGATATTTGCTCAAGTCATTAAACTTCCCTTTCTGGAGCATTTATGTTTATGTTTTGTAAAGGAAACAAATGAATCAAGCTCATTAAATTAATTCCTAATAATACCAATAGCTAATAAGCATCAATTTGCAAGGTTGAAATGAAAGGTTTACTTGCAGCGTTGTCTCTCTTTACCCCATTTATGAAAAATAAGTTCGAGAAAACGTATTTCAATTGATCAAATAAGTATTATACGTGCTGATAGCTGCAGCAATTTTCGCACTTCCTGGTTAGATTACGTATTTGGTTTTTCTAAACTCTCAATTTCTATTCTCTCTGTAATTTGCAGCCACGCTACGCGAACGGTTCTCCACCAAACAGGGGTCAGCCTTGGAGTATTCAAATCGGTACTCAGCTAAAAGTAAATGATGATGGGAAAGGCCCCAACTCTGGGAGCAGATTTTACGTCCGTGACGAGCGAAACACTAGATCTAGACAGCCACTTTACCGGAAATGAAATGTAGATCATGTGCATACTTTGTACATACACAATTAATTTTATAGGCATTTAATTTAGATTAATTAAATCCGCCTTACAATACAAATAAACTACTTCATGGCTTTCATATGCAAAATTTATTCCAGTACTTACAACACAGCAGCATACAGCATTAGTATGATTTGCTGTGTGCTTAGTTGAACCTAAGGAATGGATAAAACTTTTAATCCAGGCGTGTGTACATCTTTACTTAAAATATTTTAGTAGATGTAAAGAAATGATTTGAATTTGATTTGATATAGGTTTTAAATTAAGATTGTTGGTCCTCTCGAGTCAATGCAAAAATCACTTTTGCAATGTTGTTCACCATTGTCGTATCAAAGCCCTGTTTTGTTATGTAACAAATATTATGCATTTTTATTTCAATTAAAAAAATGTTGCAAGCCTGCAGACAAAAATAGTATTATCCAGTTATTGTATGTAGTTTTATTCAAATTACTTAGGTTAATGATTAATAAATATGAAGTATGTAGTTGTAATACGCACCCATTAGTATTGGTTCGAATTATTACCGGGCCAAACTCTACTATTATTATTGTACTAATAAAATACAGGATTTGTTTTCCAAAGTTGGTCCAAGTAAATTACAGAAATAGGAAAAAATTTAACGTTAAGATAAACTAGTAAAGTGTCACTCGCTGATCTCATTGTCAGTGTCAGTGCGACTTTGAGAATCGTTGGAATGACGCTTTTTAACTTGAATTGTGTTACTGGTGTTTCTTATTACATTCCGGTTCTCCTTTCATTACACATTCCAATTCCAATAGATGGACTGACTGAATACTTATGCGTGTGTTGATCGTTATTCATTTAGAAAGAAGAATAAAATGATAGTTTATGCATGTTGCTTTGAAAGTACATTTAATCGTAATTATGAAGACAAAGTTGAACATGAATATTTGTTATATCTTCGTTTAATCATAAATAAAGTAAAAAAGATGGTTCCTGAATTCGTGATTTAAGAATGATTTTATCATACTATTTATTTCAGTAACGCAATAATTACACGATTAAATTAGACATTTCTAGTTTTTTATATATCCTCTTAATTTAGTTATTCACGAAGTTATAATATCGCAAGTTTCAGTGTAACTGTATTCAGAATATTCGTAAAATAGTTATATTATTTCTCACGATTTTTTCTTTGAAACCAGCACCTTCGGTCGGCACGTCCTATTTGGGTATGGTTGGCGAAGACTTTGACGTTTACAAGATGATTTTTGGACACATTGCTTACAAGACAATTAAATAAAAAGAACGAATCGTACTAAAATAGGACACTTAATAATCAAAATCAAATTATATACATATCAACTAACAGCTTTCACGTTTGAAAAGCTAAAATTAAGAAAAGTTTTAAGCCTTGATTGGCATTGCGATGATACACAAAATGCTAAACTAACAAAAAAATCTAACTTGAATCTACATAATATTATTCTATCTCTGAAATTGAAGCTAAATAAGGGCGAGAAATATATTGCAACGAAACAAGTAATATATATACAATCCAAAATAAATATACACATTTGCAAACTTGTCTCATCTACTTTCCTTCAAAGGATGCAATCAAAATTACTTAATCTAATTTACAAAATTAAATCGAAGACGTTTGATAACGATATCCTCAAATGATATGACCACTTACGAAATTTAAAATTTACTGATTTAAGAAAGAGCGTATTTCTTTATGCATATGACAAAGGAAATCCACGTAAGAGGGTTGCCCGTCCGTTCCACGATCTTCAACTAAAAATCTGTTCATCACTAATTCCATCTTGTCTCGCTGTCTAACAATGGTGAGCTAAAAACAAAAAAAAAATCATCAAATCATGAATTAATAATCACAAAATATCTGCTCAACTACAACAATCACAACGTGATTTCTTACTCTCATATGCCGTTGCCTTTCTGATCGCAATGAACGTATGTATGCTCTAAGCCTCAATGACTCATCGCTATTCACATGATCCGGTAGCTCCGTGATTGTTTCTACATTTAACTGGGCAAGGTTAGACACTCCAAAGACATTTTGCAACCACTCAGGACTCACAGTAGCTCCAATCCACAAGAAAACGTATATTCCATTTTCTATAAGAAATACGAAAACGTTTTATTTGATCACCATAAAAATCGAAAAATATAAGTTGACTAAATTAACAATGATGAATTTTTATTACGTACCCAAAATAAAGGCAGAATCTTCACTCAGCTTGTCTCGAGAACACCTCACTGGAACGGGATCGTCAATGCTTCCATTAGAATCGGCAACCTGCATCAGTTGAGGGTAAAAGTATCGAACAGTGGAAGCAACGCTCATAGTCATGACGGTGTACATAAGCCACGAACGGTCGTCTGGAGTAATTTCTGATGTTCCTGCTACTGCATCACTTCTTAAGACACAGTTAATGTATAATGGTAGTAGTTTGAGACATTCCGGAAGTATAAGTTGTCCCGGCATTGATGGGTTTGCGCAATGCTTTCTGTATGTAGCTAACATTTGGGCACATCTACAACACGAAATATACACGATTTATAAGTATGATACGACTTGACAATTGTTTAGTATTTAATTTACTTTGGCTTAGCCAAAGCTTGGCTAAAACATTAGCTGTACCTTTTAATAACAGCTTCTTTAAGGTCTTGTGGAGTTGTTTCTACTGATTTTGAAATCGACTGTTTGGCCATAAAATTGATTATCGCGTCCAACTCACAATTCCTATACAGGTCCGCCATTTGCATACAAGTGTTAAGCGCCACATTATGCACTCTTAACCTCCTTTGACCTGGTTTTAAAATTAAAGCAAATTCAAATACTTAGATCTTTTACATGAAAATTATTTAGTAATGCATGCTATAAGTACACTATGAATTGCATAGTCTTACCATAAATTGTAAAATCAACAGCATCCATTGCCTCTGCACGTGGGACGAGGAATCCTTTAAGTAAAGGCATAAACATATCTGCAACGTCTGGAACAATTACCATTTGAGGCTGGGCTAAAGCTGGATCGATGTTAAAGAAATGGACCTAAATGTAAAAACATACATTACTATTGTTTTAAAAAATACACTACTTGCATTATTTTAGCAAAGAGTAATAAAATTATTTAGAATATTTAGAATATGTACCTTCGAATTATATGTGATGAACCCAACAGGAACATGCGTAGGAAGAGCTTCTAACAAATTTTTCATTTGCGAACACAACAAACTAACAAGTCCTGATTTAACGTTATTGTAAGAAACATCTATAACGAAAATGAAAGCAGGCTCTTTGGGAAGCGTGTTGTTCTGTAGAACAAAAAATATATATTACATATTATATCATGGTTAATTTCTCTCAGTAATTTATTCAATACTAATTTCTTACTCTGCAGTATTCCGCTGTAGCGATATATTCATAGGTCCCTCGCCATAATTCAGGCCTCTCCCATTTATCGACTCTCTGTCCTGTATGATCCAAATGTTGAAAATATTCCGGAGGCACTTCTGTTGTAGCTTTACATAATAGACACTGAAACCTTCGACCGCCATCAATAAATTGCATCAAAGGTGACATATAAGCTTTACAACGAATGCACCTAACTGGCCCCATTGGGCCAAGATCAACACATGGAATGGGTTGTTCGTCCTTCGCTGGTGATTCAAATGGATTTATCTAATTAAATAAATAAAACCAGTCTTAGTAAGACACATTTGCCCATAGAAAGAAACGTTGCTTAATGGAACATAATGTGCTGTTTCTGCCAAATTGTTGTCTTACAACTAGAGCAAAGGGAATAGCTGTCTGCTTGAGCATGTCTGGCTGCGCAGGCACTGAATACATTGTCGACCGAACAAAACGAGGGCTCGAATTTCCAAAATCTTCTACTTGAAACTTTGTTGTCACCAAAGGAGGTAAAAGTCCTTTTTGATCAGTTCTGAAGACTCCACTCCTTGTTTGCTGGTCCTCTTGCATGACCGCAATCTACACGTCAGATAAGGGAAAGTTCTTTTTATTTCGTTTTTGCTAATCATGGATTTCATTTACAAAAACTAAAACAAACCGCGGCGGGTAGTTGATCTGGGTCAAGTCTTTTTTGCCCTTGTTGTGCACTTGGCTGGGCATATGGAGGCGCCGTTTGTGCCTGTCCGTATTGCGCAGCTGGCTGCCCATATTGTGGTTGAGGATAGTTTGGCTGAGCCATTCCGCCTTGAGGCATACCACCGGGAGGCCGCGGGTACTGCGGACCTCCAGGTACACTCTGCTGTTGCTGCTGCTGAGCGTAATAACCACCATCTTGGGCTGGCATGCCAGGTTGTTGAAACTGTGGTTGTGGTTGTTGTGATTGGACCGGTTGAGGATACGATGGATATGTTTGGGTTTGAGGTACTTGTCCACTCATTGTCGGCTGCTGAGGATACGCCGGATAGCGCTTTGGAAGAGAAGCCATTGGTGCTCCAGGACGTGGCACAGGAGGCATACCAGGCTGAACATGATTTTGACCAAGTGGTGCAGGCGGTTGTCCGGGAATTGGTCCTTGAGGACGCCCGTACATTGGTTGTTGTGGTTGAGGCTGTTGTGGAATTTCAGGTGTCTGTTGTCCAGGTTGAGGAGGCAGACCATGATTCATATTTAAACCATGAGGAGGTCCATTCAGACCACCAGGTTGTGGAGGTCCATTAAGTCCAGGATGGCTTGTGGGAGGGATACCTCCCATTGAAGGCGCTGCAGGATTGGGTACTCCAGGACGAGGCAAAGGAGGCATACCGGGTTGAACATGATTTTGACCAAGTGGTGCAGGAGGCTGCCCAGGAATCGGCCCTTGAGGACGCCCGTACATTGATTGTGGTGGTTGAGGAGGCTGTTGAAGAATTTCAGGTGTCTGTTGTCCAGGTTGAGGAGGCAGACCATGATTCATATTTAAACCATGAGGAGGTCCATTAAGCCCACCAGGTTGGCTTGGAGGATTCATCGGAACTCCTCCCATCGAAGGAGCAGCAGGATTTGGCATCCCAGGTCCTGGTGGCCTTCCAAACGGAGGTTCCGAGTTCATAGAACCGTGCTGACCAGGAGGAAGACCCGCCTGTGGATGTGGTGGCATACTTGGCTGTGAGTGTGGTGGCATATTTTGTTGTATACTCCCAGGATTCACACTCAATTTTGAAAACGCTGACTGCAGCATTCCATCCTGCTGATGTTGACCATTTGTGTTTGAGGTCGTATCGCCGTTGGGGCCCCAAGAATTCACGTGATGTGGATCCATTTCGAGTATAATATAAATTAAAATTTCTGCAACAAATAAACATAATCTTAGTTTAGTAATGCAAGACTTATTCACGTGATGTGGATCCATTTCGTGTATAATATAAATTAAAATTTCTGCAACAAATAAACATAATTTTTGTTTAGTAATGCAAGACTTAGTCCTGCAACGGAGAAAATCCTGAAATGTACGGTGCACAGGTATGTGGAATGTTTAAAAATAATATCTTCATAAACTTACACGTCACCTTCTTACAAGTCTGAGTCCATCAACAACCGAGTTATCACTTAATACATATAAATATTGCACATTTCAATTAAAAAATACAAGTTCTCAGACGAAATGAAAATATGTATTAGCAATTTTCGCAAAATATGTGCAATTTAAAAAAAAAATCAACACATACTTTCACTAAATTTACGACACCCGACTTGACACTAATATTTTAGTGGACGTAGACAGCTCTCTTGTTGTTTGCAGCAGCTTATTATTCAGCAGCTGCAGTTATAATAGTTAGTAGCCTTCACTTGTCTTCATTGAATCTCTTCTTCTCTCGTCCATCCTCAAACAAAAATATGTTAGTCAGATGCTTCTGCCACGTCGTCTAGTTCAGCCCAATGCTTCTTAAAACGTCAAACTTGAAGTGTCATAAGGTAGCATTAAGCGCGCGAATCATTTTATATGACCTATCATTCTGTTTTCTCATGTTTATGTTCAGGAATCTACTTTGTTTTTTAATAAATAAAACAAACCGAACTGCAAACTGTGACTGTGATGCGAAGGAACTGAAAGGGTTAATTATACAAATTCATTTTCATTAGCTTTTGGGGTTGACAGATAATGTAAAGTGCATACCATCATTTTGTATTTCATTAGTAAACTTTGCAAATATCTTGGATAAAAATAAACACAGCATTTTTGCATCGATTATTGACATTTCATAGATTTTAGATTTTAATAATCGATAATAGATTTGGTAGGTAATGCAGTTGAGTAAGACGTTACTAATTTAACATGGTATCAATGCATTTTTTGCATCTTCATAATTTGTTCATTTGAGTTTTCTTAAAATTCCATGAAACTGTCAAAAAACATTGAGACATGCATGAATACATAGTAAATGGATAAGATAAAATGCAAAATGACATTGTTTGGTTTGCATAATTGGATAGCGTTTCAAACCCTGTGCATGAATGGATTTTATTTAGGGTGAGCCGGAGATCATGTTACTAAGATTTTCACCCCTTTCCTTTCACATTATTCATTTACTGTCGCTGTTCATTCTATTTTATGTCATTCATTAAACAACAAACAAAATCATTTTGCTTTGCTATGGGGTCCGTTCGATTCATAACACATGAAGGATTTTTCTGCTGAGGGTCATATGATGACTGACTGAGCGTTCTAAAACCAAAAAAGAGACACCAAGTTAA
>JAHZMX010000961.1:0-13771 GCA_027743895.1 Seira musarum | reverse complement strand
CAAACAGTTAAATTTTCTATCTACGAAGATTGATGGTCGGGAAATGCGAAGGGATTTGATACGCTCAGCAGTAAAAATGATACCTGAACTGGTAAACATTCACACGCTTCCTGGGAGTTTACTGGTTCAAGGGCGCTACCTTCCTTCAATTATACATCGAATTTATAGACTACTGTTAGTCGAAGAAGCAGTACGACAAAAGGTTGCGACTCATTTTGCTTGGGACATTGAGTCAAATGAAGAGGAAAGAGGGTTGGTGTTAAATACTCCAAGTGTTGAAGGTACAGTACTTTTTAAGTAGTAAATAATACTTCTTAAGCATTTTAAAAATCAAGCATGTTTAACAAGAAACATATACATAATATATTTAATTTAATATTATTGAAATTGATTATGTTTATTTAAAATTAATTAATACTTTATTCTATTTTTTAAATTTAAAGACTCATTAACCAGTGTTCCAAACGAAACATCTCCTCAGCAGCTAGTCGCACGTGAATTTGTTGGTAGGAAAACGACACCAGATGAAAAGAAAAAGCGAAGTATTGTTCTTTTGGAGACAATCAACCCATTAGAAATTGAATGGAGCCATATCTTGAAAGAAAAACGAAAGAAAGCGAGAAATATACGCGATAGCGTTTACTCAATGCCCGCTGCACCATCATTGACATCTGATGTTGAAAAATGTAATAAACAATATTAACGAAACTAATTCTGGAAATCAATAATATTCTTTAGTTGTAAAAGTAAAAGAAAGTAAAAGTCACGTGTACTTTTGGGTATAATATTTGTTCTGGTTTTAACTATTTAGATTTGGTACCTATTGACGAGATAAGCTTTCCAAGCTTTGATAAACAAACAGATTTTACTTTGGAAAAAGGCCCAAATATGGAGGATGTGATGGAGGTAAAACATTGGAGTAATTGTAATTTAATGATTTTGCAAGGTGGAATGGAATTTTTAAGGTTTAAGATGTGTTTTATGAACAATTCCCAGGCTTTTACGGTTGCAAATGCCCAGGATAGTGTGGATCTAGAGCGTCACGAAATTATTGGGGATTCCGTTTTGAAGTTAATTGTATCCCTTCACATTTTCCGAAATTTTACAACGTGGGATGAGGGGAAAATGACATTACTTCGGATGAAACTAATCTCAAACCGACATCTTTTCCAGCTCGCTAAGAATCATGAAATAGGGAAACTGTTGAGTGGGAGCATCTTTATACCTCAAAAAAACTGGCTTCCTCCTGGCTTTTCCGTCCCAAACAAGTTTCAAGAGTTCGTTCTTTCCAAAGACCTAGACTATGGGATTTTTAATTGCATGCCGGGATCAGTCATTGAGGAGGGAGGATTTGAAGAATATTTCAATGAAGCTTTATTAGACTCTGTGAAAAACAGTCCGCATCTGACTCATACGAGCCACTTCCAAACGGTGAAACAACAGTGTTTTCACGTGAACATTCCTTTTCCCCTCCAGATAACAATCCATTCAAGAAAGAAGGCATGCAGAACATTGTTCCACTGTTGAAAGATTTAGAAGAAGTCCTCTGTTACAAGTGAGATTTGATGGGATTTGATCGAAATCATTTCTTGAGTATGAGTTGTTGGGAATGAATTGTGCTCTAATAGGTGATTGTATTTTTGAAGGTTTAAAAATCCATGGATTGCTGTGGAAGCCCTTACTCATCCTACATATATGGGAAACCGAATCACACCTTGCTATGAACGCCTTGAATTTATAGGCGACGCCCTACTGGGTGAGCTATCCAAAACATTTATGTGAGCTTTGATATGTTTCATGACTTAAATTGGCATTTACTGTCTTTGCATGACTTCTTTAGATTATTTGGTTACTGTCTGGATATTGACGAATACATCCATCAAAGATCCTGGGAAAGTGACGGACTTGAGGTCGGCTTTGGTCAATAATGTGACTTTTGGATCTTTGGCAGTGCGATATGGGTTCCAAACATTTTTGAAATCACAGTCGGAAACTCTCGCAAATTATATAACCAAATTTGCTCAGTATCAGGAAGAAAATAACCACGAAGTAACTGATCCTGTGAGTTTGCTTTTCTTGTATCTCGATCTCGGATTTTACTACGATCTGATGCCAAGCTACATACTATTAGTTATAATTATTAATATAATTATTTTGTTTAGCACGAGCTTTTAAGTGACTTTGAATGTCCTACCGTCCGCGAAATAGAGATACCAAAAGTACTTGGTGATGTTTTTGAATCCATTGCTGGAGCGGTATTTGTGGATTCGGGAATGTCTATCGACACCACGTGGAAAGTATTTTATAGACTGATGAAAAAAGAATTAGGTACTACTATATTTCTCTATTTCCAAAACACACGTTGTTATTACTAAAATATCTAATATGCATAAATTGTTTTAGAAATGTTTTCCAAAAACATTCCAAAAAATCCATTGCGCCAACTTTATGAAGACTTTCCAGCCCCAGGAAAAATTAAATTTAGGTAAATTTGTAATCAAAATATCAAGCTCCAAGTTCATGGATGATTGATTTATTAAAATATTTTATTGCGTTATTATTAAAGGAAAGTTGGACAAGGTAATGGAAACGACCCCAAGGGTAACAAACAAGCCTCCAGATTTCAAATTGTTACCCTCCAAATCCCTCGCTGTTCGAGTTTAATATTAGGTGTTGGTACAACTGTGAAGCAAGCCAAACAGGCGGCCGCAAAATATGCCGTGAGACAATTAAAATCAAAAGATTGAACACAGGCAATTTAAGACTCCTTTAAAGAAAATGTTTACGCCTTCAATAATTATAATTGGTTTAAAATTTATCAAGTTTTTTTATTCGTCGTTCAATAGAATACTAAATTTGCTATGATTTATCACAATGAGTGCTAGTGAATTATGTACCAAGAGCCTTATATCTAATGTTTTAGTTTTAACAAAATCATCAACCCGATAATTAGTATTTAAGAATTTTATTATGCTTGTTTGTTCTGGGTTCTGCTGTCCTATTATCTTACGTTTATCGCTTTACAAATGCATTCGTATTTAATTATTTAAAACTTACTAATAAATCTGTGATATAAAAACCAACAAATACAATTTACCGAAATTATTTCATGTGATGCAAAACATGATTATATGTATTCTCATAGAATGGACTTATCGCTCATTTTGTCGAGATGCTGCGCAAATTTAACCTTTGAAAGAGTAGCACGAAGCACATGTCATTATCATTATATCTATGACGCATGATTCATTTTTACAATTAAATGCATATCACTTGCTCATTATATTGTCAAACATATCATCGTGTTATCTACTTTGAACTACTAGCTCTCGATTAACATGTCAACCTCCACAATTTGAATATCACAATTGCACTTGAGGAAGATTCTGCGAATCTGTATGCATTAATATTCTGGTTTAGTCGAGTGTCGTCTTTACTCCTTAGCTCATATCTCATTGATAGATTTTTTCATGATCTTATTTTGTGAGGGACATAGTTGGTTTCAGTCAGCTGCACACTAACTTTTTTTTACAAATCGAACGCTTGAAGATAACTGCAGAAGAAAATGGCTCGCGGTCGGATTTTGTTTTCCTCTTTACTCATTATTGTTACAAGCATTTTAATTTTGCATGTTGGACAAAGCCTAGGCTATTTGAAAGACGAAAGCCAATTGCAAGCTGAAATTCATGGATATCATTTCCACACATATTTCTTTCAAACGAATCAAGAAAACACTTGTATGCATTAATATTCTGGTTTAGTCGAGTGTCGTCTTTACTCCTTAGCTCATATCTCATTGATAGATTTTTTCATGATCTATTATTTTGTGAGGGACATATAGTTGGTTTCAGTCAGCTGCACACTAACTTTTTTTACAAATCGAACGCTTGAAGATAACTGCAGAAGAAAATGGCTCGGGGTCGGATTTTGTTTTCTTCTTTGCTCATTATTGTCACAAGCATTTTAATTTTGCATGTTGGACAAAGCCTAGGCTATTTCAAAGACGAAAGCCAATTGCAAGCTGAAATTCATGGATATCATTTCCACACATATTTCTTTCAAACGAATCAAGAAAACACACAGGAAGCCCTGACATTTAGGTAATATAAAAAATATGACTGCATAAGTCTAACGACTATAATAACAGGGATTGCTCTGTAATTCTTGACGCATGGTTTAAATAACGATATCACGTACATTATTTATAACTTTTTCAGAGATAATATACAGGACCAAATTGACAATGGATTTCTAGCAAATTGTCGACTCAACAGGGTATCTCAATAAAATTAGTACTTCTGCAAACCCACAAATATTTAATTTACGCTTTCTTGGAATCTTAAAAATATAGTACAAAAGATTGTTCACCGTTTACTTTTTGTGAACAAAGGTAAATCTTGTGCCGGTTGGCCCTCATCCCATTGGATCCTATGAAACATGTTGCAACAAAACATCTATTTCTCAGGCATTAACCTGGTTTATGGAAAATCATGGAAACTTGTCAATTTTGCTCCATCCTCTCACCCGATATGAAGTCTTGGACCATACTCATCGTGCCATGTTTCTGGGAAAGGAAGTCCCTCTTGATGTTAGCGTCTTGAACGAAGATCTTCTGGACAATGTTGATTTGTGTCTTCCACTATCAAAGGATGATCATGTCAACTCAGTTTTTTAATATTGACTTTAGCTAAAAAATATTTCAAAAATATTTTTATTTAATAAATCAAAATTGCAGTCGACATATCTACCTAATCAATGATTGATATGAATTTGTTGCGTCATAATGTAATTAAAGTAAAATGCAATGTAATTCTGTGTTGAAGCTGGGCCTTTATTAAAAATGAATTTAAAAATCTTTCTGAGAAGATGACTAGATAATTAATTATTCGTGCAAATCTAATTGTAATTGAAGATAATTATGATTTAAAACATAACCACGTACCTCACATTTACGATTAGTTCAGTACAAGTTAGAATTGATTTAGATTAGATCCAGTATCCTGTGTTTTTCGGAATGGTTAATTTAGTATTAGTACATGAATAAAAAGAACGCATGAGGTTGAATTTTTTCATTGCAATTTGCTTCATAGGTCTATAATATAATGATGCAAGTCAAGCATTGTTCCATTTGATCGAATTACCACAACTAGCGAACAATAAGTCAGATACATATTGAACTTTTGTGCTGCCTGCCTCATTTCAGCTAGCTAGCAAGTAGATTACAATTATTGGAACTGATTCGTATTTAAAGATGCGTGGTTGGTGAGTTTATACATCTACACTTTCGCAAACGACTTGCTCTTCATACCCGCTCAAGTCGCTGTTGATTCTATCTATCTTACCTACTACGTAATTTTCAATTTCAATTTGGCACTAATAGCAGATCTTATAGCTTTTGTGCTTTACCTTCTGCTGAGTTTTGATTCTTTCCATCATTCTCCAATTAGCTGCCAATCTTATTGTTACTAGTGCTTGTAGTGTCAAGTAGAAAAGCAAGATAGTTTGTGTTAGCTATAGCTAGTGTTGCCTCACGAAAGAGTCTGAGTTTGTATGAAATTCACAAGAAAAATTGGTTCGTTTAAAAACTCGTTTCTTGGTATTTACGAAATTAAACTTGATTTCTAAATCCAAACAGTTTTTGTTTTAATCTCAAGGACGTCATTCATTAATTGTTCTTGATGGCAAGGTAGTAGTGAGTAGTGACAAATATTTATGATTGCATTTGCAGAGCAAATTCGGGACAAGAACGCATCGTCGTCTGCATTTCTATATTTGAATTTGCGTTAGATGAAGTATATTGATCAGTATTTGATAAGTCATCATAATGTCATTGCAATAGTGTGCTCAATTATTGGTCCCAATATCAATTTCAAGCACATTAATGATTAATGTCATCCTTGTGCAGAAGAGGTGCTTGAAGGACACTTGCATAGCTTAACTAAAAAGGTTTCTATGCTCTGTCAAAGGAAAGGAAAAAGATTAATCTTACGCCAAGTGGACAAAGTCTTCCTGCAATTAGTATCTTAGGGTAGAATGCAATGCAATAATATCTGTGCGTGTTTCTAGTTTAATGCGTATTACTGTTGTTGATTGTTTAGTTATATCTGGCAATTTTTTTAGTGCAAGGTCATGTTTTCATTAACAAAAGTACAAATTGTGAGAATTAAAATGGATTTCTGAATGAGATTTATTTGAAGATAGTAAATTGTAGAACACGTTCATATACCTTATACCTTCCGTTCCCCCAAATTCCCTAAACGTAACATGGCCAAAAAAGCAGGAAGCATGGAAAGGTAAAAACTTGATAATACTTTTATCAAAAACTAATTACCGTGACCATGAGTTTGTCTGACTAAAGCCAAATCATTTTCGTGTGTTTAGCAAAACTGGAAAAGACAATCCTGCATTTGACAGTAATGCTGAATTGGATTTTTTGCCATCAGAAAAGCAGAAGAATGATCAACCGGACCTCCTCGACACATTCGTCCGTCATTCCACCATTGTTCCTCAGCTGCATGAAATTAGTTTGAATAGAAATGATAATGACAATTCAATTACAGGAATCAGCGTAACCGTGTTTGAAAATAATATCAAGTTGCATAATAATTTTGACCCATCAAACAATAACGATTATGTCGACGAGGAGGATGATAGTAATATGAAATGTGGAATTGGCTGTTTTAGTCCAGAATTTCTGCAAAAATATGCGACGAAGCGTAGCTTCATGATAATTTTTTCTGTGCTTGGACTCATTCAGGGAATGAGTTTTAGTTATTTTACTGCCACGATTACAACATTAGAGAAGCGATTTAAAATCAGTTCACAAACAGCGGGTAATAATTTTTACATGATTTACATGACCAAAATAATCGTAGAATAATTTTGCCTTTACTGCATGCATTTCCGGTTTAGTTACATAAAAGGTACATCCAATGCTTACTATTGCTTGTCCAAAGTATTCAAAGCCGCCTGAAATTTTCTTCTTTTTTTTGGCTAATTTTGAAGGTTGTATAAAGTTTGTATTTCATACCGTGGGAATAGATGACGTTTAAGCATTAGACTTTTGACGCCAAGGCTGGCATGTGTAGAAGTTGGGTTGGATAAATGGGGAAAAATGTTTAAAATACTTAAACAAATACTTCTTTGTGTGGCTTAATGTTTTCTGTCATTTCCACTCCACTACTTGGTAACATGGAATTAAAATGCGCGTATCTGGGTGCTTTTGCAATTGTCTGACGTCTAGCGTTTTGCTCTAATAAAAATTGAAACTAAACTAATACTATGTCCTGCGGGTTTCTATTATTCACTCTGTAAGTGACGCATTAAGCATGCGAATAAATGTAATTTTGTATCAACAAAGATCAAAATGAACTCACGCAAATTCAAATCGCTTGAATAGAAGATTGCACAGGATTGCTTTTTAACGTGAAATCATCCATGAATTTGAAAACTTCAATTTGATGTTTTATATAGGTGTCGTGATGACGGGCAATGAAATCTCGCAGATAATTTTCTCTGGTAGACAAATATCTCTTCAAGTCTTTTTTGCAAATTTCTAAATGGCATACAATAGTTCGCCGATCCAAAAACTGTGAACTGAAGGAAGTATAGTAATATGCAACAATATCGATGAAATTGGTATTTTTTATATGCATTGAGGATTAATTTAAAACATAAGTCTCCTCACTTCATTGTTCTGTTCTGCTCCCCCAGTTTTCATAGTCATTGGATTGGTGGGACTAATAAAAAGTTTCTAATTATTATTGATTATTAATATAACTTCTAAATTATAGTTTTCATATCATATTTCGGAGGCAAGGGCCATCGGCCGCGTTGGATATCCGTGGGCGTTCTTTTTTCTGCGATTAGCTGCTTTGTATTAGCCTCACCTCAGGTGATGCAAATAATATTAATTGCCTGTAAACAAATTTATGATCTAAACTTAATCAACGGGGATTCATTTTAATGGGAATGCAATTCTAATGAATCTCGTTTTCAACATCAGGCGTTGTACGGATCAGGCGAAGACTCCTTAGCACTTACAGAAGAATACGGATATTTGTATGAACTTACCAATTTCCAAGATTCAAACTCCCTGTTCTCGTCATCAACATCCAGCCCAGTAGCACCGCCCTTTCAATATGCAACCAGTAAGTAAAAAATGAGACGACGTTAGCTAAGCCTAAAAATCAAAGTAAAAAAATAGAGTAATAAGAAACAATCTTTCGCTAAAGATAAGTTTTACAAGATATTGTTCGAGTAACATTTTGTTTTATTTCTATTTTCAAAGATAAAATCGGAAGTGGGAAGAAGGGAAGAGTTAGTATATGCAGACCAGCGGCAGGAAATAAGCATGCAGCCTCGTGTGAAGATGCCAATTCTTTCAATGCATCATCGTTAACTCCTCTCATAATCATATTCTTATCTCAATTTGTTGCTGGCGTTGGCAATCTCTTATTCTTTAGTTTAGGAGGGTAATCTACGAAAACATATTTAATGAATTATAAGCAGACTTTAGGTAGCTTTTGTAACGTTCATTATCATCTATCGTGTTTTAGACCATATCTTGATGACAACACATCTCGATCAAACATGCCCACAGTATTGGGTGAGTTTAGATCAACTGCATCATTAATTGAAACCAGTGCTAATTGATAGATACGCAATAATAAACAAATGTTGCTCTGCAAAAATTTATCCAAGTAATATGGAAGGATTATTAATACTTTAGGTACTACAATGTCTTTAAGGCTTATTGGACCGACTCTTGGATTTCTAATGGCATCAGGAACTCTAAAAACGTTTGTGAATCCGTTACTCACGCCAGTAATTACTCCTGATGATCCACGATGGATTGGAGCTTGGTGGCTGTAAGGCATTTAGCGATGAGTTAAAGATCTTGATCAAATTTACACTCCCTTTAAGCTCATTCATCATTAAAAAACAATTAACCCTTAAAAAGAAAAGCCAATGAAGATAAACGATAAAATCAAACGATAAATTTTAGGGGGTGGGTCTTGCTGGGATCGCTTTTGATGGTCATGTCTGTATTCATCGCCCTATTTCCTAAACGACTTCGGAGAAAACACAAAAAGTCTGTTGATCCTGATAAATTAAATACTCCGGAAGCCATTCCAAAGCTTGCAGGTAGTCAACGTGCATTCAAGATGGAATTTCAATCGATTTGACATTTGAAAACGAATGAAACTCTTGCAGACATTCCAAACGCGGTGAAGTCTCTACTTCGAAATAAGGTGAACTTATTCAATAACATGGCAGGCGTTTTCTACCTCTTTTGGGATCGCTTTTGATGGTCATGTCTGTATTCATCGCCTTATTTCCTAAACGACTTCGGAGAAAACACAAAAAGTCCGTTGATCCTGATAAATTAAATACTCCGGAAGCCATTCCAAAGCTTGCAGGTAGTCTACGTGCATTCAAGATGAAATTTCATTAGATTTGACATTTGAAAACGAATGAAACTTTTGCAGACATTCCAAACGCGGTGAAATCTCTACTTCGAAATAAGGTGAACTTATTCAATAACATGGCAGGCGTTTTCTACCTCTTTTCCGCTATCGGTTACTGGACCTACATGCCAAAATATCTCGAAACGATTTTTATGCAGACTGCATCAAATGCATCTATTATTTCTGGTGAGAAAAAGATCTTTACCTTCTTCCATGCAATTCAAGCAACATGTCAACCTAAATTGAAAATTTGTATTGTACGTTTTGAAGGAGTGGTCGGAATTTTATTTCAATCTTCCGGAATGATGCTCTCTGGTATACTGATATCAAAATTTCAGCCAGGAGCTAGGAAGTTGGCGCTTTGGAACGTCGCGATTGCAGTGGTATCAGTTGCGACAATGGTGGGTTTTACTCAACTGGGATGCAACGTTGGTAATATCGCATTTGGCACGTACGTCCTTTATTCATAAACGCCAAGCCAATCAACGATGTAAAAAGAGAATATGTATTTTGATTTCATTTACTTGGTTTAAAATCCAGACAAAAAACCGATGGAACGTGGAACCTTACATCTGAATGCAATGCTGCCTGCAATTGCAAAACGAGCAAAATTTTTCCAGTTTGCCACAAAGAGACAAACACCCTATTTTACTCAGCATGCCACGCTGGATGTTCCTCATTTGAAAACGGCACGATCTCAAACTGCAAATGTTTACCTGATCCTGATGCAACAGTACAAGTTGGCAATTGCTCGGAAGGATGCACTGGAATATTCATTATATTCCTGGCAATTACTGCAATGATAAAGTTTTTTGATGCAACAGGAAGAATTGGAAACATGTTGATCTCATACAGATGCGTAGAGCTAAAAGATCGCTCTCTATCTATCGGTTTGAACATTCTTCTCATTAGTCTATTCGCATTCTTACCAAGCCCAATACTTTTCGGAAGGATTATAGGTAAGACCTTGAAATATAATTTTAAAGCATACTTAAAAGTCAAGTTGATGATGTAATATTTACATCCTAGCAAAGTTAATATAGCTACATACGTATGGAATTATGAAATCACGCACGCTTGACAATGATTTTTTTAGAAAATGACTTGTTAAATAATGCAATTAGCATTTATAAAAGAAAGACAGGTAATTACCGTATGCTTGTTATACTTATTACCTTTGCAGATAACGTGTGTCTTGTGTGGAAAACTTGTAAAAATGGAGGGAACTGTATGCACTATGATGGAGAACAATTAAGATATGTTTTCAACCTAACTGCTGCTGGTATATAGCTCAATAACTATTTCTCCATTTACAAATATGACATGCTTAAAAGGAAAGGGCAGGCAAATAAAAAAATCTCCAATGATCTTTTTTTTTTATTTTTAGCGTTTACATTCGTTGGAGGAATTCTCGACTGTTTCGTATTGTACTATGTTAAAGATATGGATTTATATAAGGAACCAGAAGAAATCATGAAGGAACAGGGGAAAGGAACTGAAAATCCAGTAAAAGTCGATAATATCTCACTCGGAATAGAAAAGCTTTCATTTTCAAATTACCAAAAGTCTGAATTGAAAGAAGAAGGAAACTAATTATATTATTCTATCTATGTTTTGTGTAACTACCAATGCATAGTATTATTTGTGTAGATGTGAAATTGTGAGGTGATTGTAAATTATGGAAATCTATTTATATACTTTTGACTGATTTAAGTTATTGTGTCTGTATTTGTAAATAAAAACATAATTTGTACATACATTAAATTCTATTCAAAAGAGCCTGGGACTTGGGATGAAGTGACAATTACTAGTACAGCCAGAGTGATTACGGCTGTAAAATTTTATTCGCATATGTATGTATCAATACTCTTGAAAGTACTACGTGATTGTTTGGCCTATTTCAAATCATTTATCATCCCGTGATAATCAAAGACTGTAAAAACGCAATGATAATGATGAAAAAAGTGCTTATCACACTATCTGCTCGACGTTCTCGGTGAATTGAGCAGTATCTTAATGATATCATTATAATAAAAACCGTCTGACATTCTATAGATATTACTTATGATGAGAGAAGAACGATATTTGTATTGGATTTACTTTGCCCCCAAAACGTATGAAATGATAAAAACATTTCTGCAAACATAAACCTATGAGCTGACAAATTGGTTAAGGTTCGTTTTTTACATTACTCAGCTGCATGACTTAATTTTTTAAGAGAATTCCAACGTAATGATTTTGCCAGGAAATTACGTGTATGAATAACAAAATAAAATCCGTGAAAAGTTGCACAAATTAAATTTCTGCAAGTGCCAGTGCTCATATAAAGAAAACTTAATAAGGATTACTTAGTTTCTGTTTCACGTCTTACATTTTGAAACATGTTCATGGATATCGCTCAAGAAGCCGACCACGAGCCACGCAGCGATGAAGAGGATACGGTTTACGATCGGTCGAATCCGTTTCACTCGAAGAACACGGATTCCGAACTTCGAGTTATGATTGAAGAACAGGAAACAAGATGCGGAATATGGAGTTGGCGGCCACTAGCCTTGCAAAAGTACGCAAGTCGACCTGTATTTTCCGTATTCTTCACAATTGTAGCTGTTATTCATAGTTCATTTCTAAGCTACTACACAGCTACCATTTCCACGTACGAGAAACGATTCAGAATGGATTCTATTACATCAGGTAGCATTTATTATTAAAATGAATTTTGAAAACGAACAACATACATGACAAGAGTTTTCCATCATTTATGAATTTCCAGGGTCGCTAATGTGTGCAAATGAACTTGCACAGCTACTCAGTTTTCTTCTCTTCACGTACTTTGAATTTCGAAAACATCGAGCTAAGATGCTTACGATAGGAGTGGCATTGTCTGCATTCTCGGCGTTTTGCATGGCGTCTCCGCACTATTTCATGGGATCCGGCGAAATGACTACCGACTTAGTTGGGAGGGTTAAGTCTCCCTCAAAGGCCCCGATGCACGCGGTTGAAGCACTAGAAACGTTGAACTCTTCTGTTGCAGCCAACTCCTTGCTTTCTGTGACAACATTGTTAACAACTGAAGCTATACAAAAATCTTCATTCTCACCTACGACAGCCGTTACTAGTTCGATTGGAAATAATCTGTCCGTCACAATATCAGCTTCTGACAATTCATCGACATTATCAAACCTCTTAACATCATCGACTGTTAAAATTCCTACAACTACGATTCCAGCTTCAGTAGAAGAAATAGAATTAACTACGCCACATCCTGACGATCATGATAGTTTCCAAAAAACCAGCATTCCATTACTCAATGGCATGTACTGAAAATTTTGAAAATATTTTATTGCATTGTTTATCATAATTGCTAGATATACCATAATATTTTTCTAACAAAATCGATGTGTTTAAAAATGATGTACTCTGTATTTAATCAGACGAAATGAAAACTACATGGCCGATTTGCTCCCCACACACAGAAAAGATAAACGTTGAAGATACGAGACAAAAAGAATGTGAAATGAAATCGTTTGAACGAAAACTCACGTTTTCATTAATATTTTGTGCGAATGTTTTTGGAGGGATTGCATCAATGCTGTACCTTCTTTCTGGAGGACCGTTTGCAGAAGAATCGACCGTATTGCCTAACGAAATACCGAGAATATTTGGTATTGCCTGTCACCTTTTATGGCTATATTTTAAAATGTATGTTCCCTAAGAAGTGTATTACAACCAAACCTAAATTTCTTTAGGGATAACAATGGCAGTGAGATTAATCGGTTCTTTCGTAGGATATCTATTCGCATGGAGTTGTCTTTCTGAATTCATTGATCCATTTTCAGAGGTTGAGCAAATCGATTCCCGTTGGTTAGGTGCATATTGGCTGGGTTAGTTAAATTTCTCATGCTTAATAATGGTTAATTCGTATTATGGTTGATTCTATTCTAACTCATCGTTTTTAAAATCAGGTTGGACATTTCTTGGAATATTTTTGGGAATTTTTGCAATGATATTTTCACTGTTCCCTCGCCAAGCACCAAGAGAGTATCTAAAGAAGCGTTCCTTGACACATGAAACCGGATTGGCGATGTATATGATACCCAACACTGTTCCCTTCTTCGGAGGTTCAGAACTCAAGGCGGCGAACCCTTTTCCATCCATTTTCAGTAAATTAACTATTAAATAACATTATTTGAATATAACCTCAAGTGAAAATAATTTTTATGGTGTACATTAGATATGTCCAGTGCCATCCAAGGGTTAATGAGGAATAAAGTTTACGTTCTCCTTATCTTCTCCATAATGAC
>JAHZMX010000960.1:2933-19650 GCA_027743895.1 Seira musarum | reverse complement strand
GAAGGGAGCACAGCTTCAAGTAATTCCTCACATCATGACCTTGATACAAGAGTTACGGGTCAAAAGAGAACGTGCTATAGCCGCAAATAATGGAAATGGTAATGGTGCAGTGGTACTCTACGCACAGGTGGAACGTGGAGTGGATATGCTGTTCCAGTTAATTCAAATGCTTCTTGCAACGGAATGTTTGGATCGTAATGAAATACGTAAGCACAATTGACAATTGTGATATGGATATGGATATCATTTGCTTCATGGATTTAAATTCCTTTACAGATCCCATTTTTGAATCGAGTGATGAAGCCCTACTGCCACGAACTGAGTTGTATGAAATGATGAAGAGCATCTACTTAAGATGACATATGGAGTCACAGTCACAATCAAATCCACAAACCAGACCAGGATGACGATAACAGTGACATTCTTTTTAGATTTAAGAACAAAAATATATATTTTTTTAAAGTGGAATGAATGGAGTTGAATACAAGAGAAGACCGTCGTTAATTAATATTATTGGGTTCAGAAAAGTTCATTGCATTCTTTCACTCTTTTTGGAAAAAGGAATGCACGTGTACATACCGACACATCTGAAACTAAACTAATTAGAATAATTTTCATGGGTAAGGGCAGCTAACATTGTAGGACTAGACTTCCCTTCAAATAGGTTTTTGAGTTTTCTGTCAATTTCAATTGTGAAGAGTAGGCAAGTTATGGTTATTCTCATGTGCATTCAAGAAAATAGTTTTAGTTTGGAGGATACTCTTCCATGGATAAGGTTTTAGAAGCTCTCCATCTCCTCCGTCCTTGGGAAAATACGAAGGTATAAATAAAACCCATTCAAGAAGAGCGATAGGAGTCAGTCTGGTGAAACTGGTACTGCTAATCACACACCACCCTGGCCTGGCAGACCAATTAAAGTTTCTTTAGTTTAGAATTGTGTGAAAATGTCTGGAAATGAGAGACCTTGGAATTTTACAAGAAAAGATGTGATTCCAGCAGTTTTACTGGTTTTGGCTGCACTGCCAGCAGTGAAACCAGTTCCAGTTTATCCTTCTAGTAAGTGCAAATTAATAATCGGATCGGATTCCATCAGTTTAATTTTTTTTTAATTGTGAAAGTGATTAAAATTATAAAAATGGATTCAATTCAGTTATGATGACTATGACTTCAGTGAAAATAATGTTTGAATATTTTCTCGTTTTTTTTTAAAAAGATTATGGATATCAGCCAGCTTATGAACCTTCGTATAGCCCAGCACCGACTTACGAACCTGCGCCTTCGTATTCGTATTCTCCTCCATCCTATTCGTACACACCTCCATCATATTCGCCTCCGGCTTACCCTTCCTATTCACCTCCGTCTTATCCTTCCTACTCACCTCCATCGTATTCTTATTCACCTCCTGCGCCTGTTTATTATCCACAACCAAGTTATTACCCGGTGCCACAATACTATCAAGAATACGACAATTATGATGCTGTTACTGTAAGTCAATTTAAAATTAATTTTAAAAAAAGTTTATATTTATCCACAACCAAGTTATTACCCGGTGCCACAATACTATCAAGAATACGACAATTATGATGCTGTTACTGTAAGTCAATTTAAAATTAATTTTAAAAAACAGTTTATAATTTTCCTTCAAGAATTAATTAATTAATTATTGGACTCAATTTTTTTATTGCAGTATCAAGAATTAAATGTTTCCACCCATTGTGGAGTCATACCCGCTACAAATGATGAGCTTTACGGAAATTCGGATGTCAGCCCATTCGGGAAATATCCGTTCATTGTTGTCATCGAGGATGAATATTACGTGAGTCCATTACAATTAAATAATTATGTTTTGTGTGGGTTGATGATGACTTAATTTTCTAATTTTTTTTTTTTCTAGAATTTTGTATGCCAAGGTGTTATGCTCCACTGGAGGTATGTGCTGACGGCTAGCTCCTGTATCCAAGGTTCAATTGACAAATACCGAGTCCGTTTTGGTGACTGGGACCTGCTCACGAATTACAACGAGTATGAGCCGTATGAGAACTTCAACACCCGAATTTGTAGGGCGTTCCCAGTTTCCTATGACTCATCCCTCATGAGTTATTCTTATGGAGGGGCAAATTCGGAACTCCTGTTGCTCATAACAGACTTCCCAGACCATGTGGCGGACAAGTATCCTCAAGTGAATAGTATTTGTTTGCCACAATACTACCCATCCTACTCGTACCCGTCGTACACTCCACCAAGTTATAGTCCTCCGATGTACAGTCCTCCTGCTTACAATCCACCCAGTTACAATCCACCATCTTACAATCCACCTTCATACAACCCACCTATGTACAACCCTCCATCTTACAACCCACCTAGCTACGGATACAACCCACCTTCATACACTCCTCCTGCGTACAACCCACCGCCTTATTACAGCCCACCTAGCTACTCTTATCCTTACTCTGAGTGCTATGTCGTTGGTTGGTACGGCTCGCCAACAACTAAATTGCAAAACGTAAGTTTTTGAATTCTCATCCGAAGTTATTTTAATTTTTAATTTATCTCTCAATTAATTTTTTATTTTCTTTTCTTTTGTAGCATCCACTTCCAGAATTGATGGCAGAGGCCCCTCAAGCCAGTTACGGTTATGGTTACCAGCCAAGCTATCAACCAAGTTATAATCCACCACAGTATTACCAGCAATATTATGAGTACCAGGATCAGAGCAAGATTCCAAGGAAGGCTACGGTTAAGGAGATCAAGTGTCCGTATGAAGCACCAAGCTATGGAGGTTATGGAGGTGGAATGCCCTCATCATCTTATGGTTATGGATACAGCAGTTATCAGGACGAGGAAGTTTGCTTCGTTGGAGTTTACGGTTCCGATGCTTGCGTGGCGGATAAGGGAGCAGCGATTTTCTGTCTTGTTCCCGAACGCTACAGCAGCGGTTACGATGCTGGATACAGCAACTACGAACAATCCTACAGTTACGGATACGGTTACAACCCCGCTCCGTACACAGCAAGTTACCCGACTTATGAACAGAGT
The DNA here is from genome assembly GCA_027743895.1 of Seira musarum. Taxonomy (NCBI): domain Eukaryota; kingdom Metazoa; phylum Arthropoda; class Collembola; order Entomobryomorpha; family Entomobryidae; genus Seira; species Seira musarum. The sequence continues at coordinate 16,614 of JAHZMX010000960.1, read as the reverse complement.
TATTACAAGCAGGACATTCCGTAAGTCAAATAATTTACTTTCAATTAATTTTAAATTGTAATTACTCTTGGAATTTATTTTAATTAATTATTCATTTTTTATTTATCAGGATGGCCGTTTCTCCACCAAAACCGGAGCGCAGGCGAGCAGTCCTTTACGCCATTGTGCAGCAAACAACATCGTGCATGCAACAGCAGTACAGTTACGGCTACAGCGCTCAACCCCAAGAGAGTAATTCAATCAGGGCGACAAAGGTCACCCAGAATGTGGTGGAAGCAATCGTGGACAACTACTGGACCAACTCGTACGACAAAAGTTGTCCAGCTCCACAGACGTACTATCCCCAACCGGAGATTTACTACCAAGCGTCCTACTCCTACCCGAGTTATTCACCACCCGCCTACTCTCCGCCAATGTATTCACCACCTTCTTACCCAGTTTACTCACCACCTTCCTACGAGCCAACCTACTACTCACCACCCACGTACGAGCCTTCATATTCACCACCCATGTACGAGCCTACTTATTACTCTCCACCTACGTACGAGCCGACTTATTATTCACCACCCTCGTACGAGCCGACTTACTACTCGCCCCCAGCATACGAGCCATCGTACTCACCCCCAACTTATTACGCCCCTGCTCCAATGTACGAGCCTACTTATTACACACCACCTTCACCATCGTACGAGCCGGTGTACTATACACCCCCGAGTTACGAGCCGACGTACTCACCACCCACGTATTACGCCCCAGCCCCTACGTACGAACCCACGTACTACACACCTCCTTCTTATTCTCCTCCTACTTATTATTCTCCTCCGACTTACTCGCCGCCCTCGTATTATTCCCCCGCTCCTACGTACTCACCTCCGAGTTACACGCCGCCTGCTTACTATTAGTTCACCTTTTGACTAGTCAAATCTCTTTTTTGTTATTTAATTATTTTAGAAAACATACTATGCTTGTTGAAACGTCTTTGTTCTAATTTTTTTTTTCTAAAAAAAAATTTCGGGTATTTTTGCTGTTGACAATAAAATTCACCCAATTGGTTGTTCTTGTTCAATGTTTTACATAGAAGGCTTGTTCGTCCTTTATTTTGTTAAGCATGTATCTGCATTTGTATTTTTCATTTGTGGTCTTGTTCGTCCTTTATTTTGTTAAGCATGTATCTGCATTTGTAATTTTCATTTGTGGAATTATCCATCTCCAAAAAATTATTTGGCATGTTCATATTTTAAAGACATAATTCTGATTTGCATATCTTCAGAAAAAAAGTTCATTGGCTTTTTATGCATAAAAATGCTCATGCGATCACATCATGAGCCCACTCACCCAAACGAACAAAAATCGGACAATGACTGGAACAAGAACAACCAACTTGAATGAATTTATTTGTCAAACTGTAAAAATATGGGAATTTTTTAGAAGAAGAAATATAATTTTTTTAAATTGATTTGGCACGTCAAAAAAAAAGATGATCAAATTGGAAATGAGTAAGTCGGGTCGGGGTAGGAATCCGGGGGAGGGGTGAAACTCAAAGATGACACTTGCTTGGCTCGTATATGGGGGCGGGGGTAAATGAATAATCTGTTGGTTCATACGTCACGTAAGTGGAAAGGGCTCGTACATCCAGAACCGGAAGTGGGCTCATGTCATAAGTGGTATGGTAGGTTGGGTCGTAGGTAAAAGTGGTGAAGACGAAGGCTCATACGTCGTGGTCGTTTCGTAGTGGTAGTCGAAACAGGAAGGGGAAAGGGAAAGGAAGGCTCGGAGGAAGGAAGTCTTACAAATCCAAATCCATGAATAGGAATAGAATGCGCAACTATGGATATGGATATGGATATGACAGCAACTCCAACTACGACAAATCCTATCCAAATTCCAGGGCTAAGGACAAGGAGGAAGACAAAGCAGATATGTCGAAGTCGAAGAATGACGAAGGCATGAAATATCAGAGTCATTCGCAGTCTCAGTCCTCTCGCCGCCGTTATGGCTATGGTTCCAGTTCCGGCTATGGCTATGGCTACAGCTCTGGCTCTGGATATGGTAGATCCAACAAGTTCAACTACTACTTCGGCAATTATAATTACCGTAATAATAACTCAATGAGGAGAAAAGGAAATTATAATTATAAAAAATCAAGTAGTAATAGTAATAGTAGCAGTAATTATTAGACAAAAATTAAATTCGACCTTAATCTAGTCCTAAAAAATTCCCGTAGACGATAATTAGTTCATCAATCTAATTAGAAAATGGATTCGGAATGTTCTCAAAATAATTCTGTTTAAAAATAAAACGATCTTTAACTGTAAATAAATAAAACGTTTCATTTCATTTCATAATCGCAAATAATCACAATCACTTTCAACAGGAAATTCGGTCATGAATAAAAATGCAAAAAAAATTCCCGTTAAAATAATTAAGCAGAGTGGATTGTGGATGCATAATTTGCTCATTATTTCTTTTCACGTTTTGAAAGGAACGACTTCTTTTCTTTTTGCTTTAGAAAAGCTTATCGCAAAAATAATTTTTTTGCTCTTCGCCAAATATACATTTTTTGCACTCTGTCTGGCCTGGACTGGAGTCTGGATTTAAAACATGGCAGCAATGGCATTAGCAAGCTGTGGTGGTGATAACACTTTACCCTTATCATTGACTCCATCATCTTTGGCCAGTGTTTTGGCCTTGTCATCAGCATCAACTTTAATTAAACCTGTGGAAAGTTTCATTACGTTTATTTCTTTGCAATCATCGTACGCTTGGTATCTCAATCTCTCACAGTTTGAAACAGTTTTCTTGGGTTTTCTCATGCTTCAGGTAAAATAAAATACCTTTAAAAAAGCAATGAGGAATATGAAGGAATTTATTTGTATTTTCTTGGAAGATTTCATTTTTTCGATATTTGGAAATTCTACCAATCAATCTGAACAACTTCTTCCTTGGAGAGCCATCCGGTCGCAGAAGAAGAAGGAAACGATGGTCACTCACCGGAAGTGGGCGCAAATTTGATTGTGAAAATGATCTTTTCATGAAATCAATGTTGAAGGTGATTTGTTCATTAAAAAAATTCTAAACATTCCAGAGCATAAAATTATTATAATTTCATTTAAGGTTATTCGCAAATTGGATGAAGGGAGCTGTATACCCTTGACACTTTGTGAATTATCTTTGATGAATCCATTGGAATTTCATAATGGCGCCGTATCAAATTCTGGATCAATTACGGAGATCTTGGCAGTCCTTAAAACGTACATAATCAATTTTATTTTATTTTGTTGCCCAATTACAAATTTGATGTAAAGGAATTTTAAATTTAGGTCAGCAAAATTTCGGTCTAACTCTGAAATTTCAGTCCCGTATTGTCCCTCACTGGATGGTCTGAAACTTTACGAAGATGCTGCAGTGCTCGGTTCATCATTATCAAATTACCATAATTCAACAATTTGTGAAGTAGCGGTACTCCGCATGTCCATTAAGTAAACAAGATGTGGAGCATTACATTACTATGCTCATTAAAGCGAATATGTTGTAACTGTATTTGTTCAAAATGAAGATTCATTAAAACAGTCTTTTAAAAAAAATACTTCAAAGTTGCACAGTTTGAAAGATGTGCGGTTGTGTTGTTGCTTAATAAGTAAAAAATGGATCTCTCTTGTTCCCCAATTTATTCTTCTGTGTCTCCCATCAATGGATTAGGATTCCCTTCCTCCCTCTCCTCTTCTGACGTAACCTCAACCCAAAATTCCGTTGCATTCAGTACAATTCTATTGCTCTTATTTGGCTCCATTGAAGACGTATCTAGTGTAATCACAAATGTTTCAGGTTAGACTGAAATTAATTTGCATTTTGGGGCAATCTGAGATTTCATATTTCCGGTCGAGTGGTTCCAAGTTTACTTTTGCTTTTGGAAAGAAAAATGATCCCAATTTCAAGTTGCCCCAAAAGTCATTTTTATGTTTTGTCCAGTGAACTTCATGTCAAACTTTGTATTCCAGTTATCCAGTCATGGCGTTGGTTCATGCACCTCTCCCCATTCGAAAGCATATTTCTCTTCTTCATCATCGTCGAAATAGGAGTTTTAGAATTACTTGGACTACTTCCCATAAATTTCACAGAATTCTGGCAAGGTAAACAAGTTTGATTTAAAATTCTAATTGTTCTAATTTTACAAAAAGTTTAAAACCTATTATTACTCATGTGTAAGGTGAGGCTTCGGGACGGAAACGAAGGCGGAGAAGGAAGAGAACACTTGAGCAAGAGCAACATGTTTCTCCAGCAAAACAGGAAATTGGAACAAAATTACTGACGGTATAGGAGAAAAAGCAAAAAGATTTATTTCCATGTCCCTGGCCCATTATGTAGAATTGCACTCAATTTTAAAATTAATTCTCTGGAAAATTTTCTCTTCTTCGCAGTTATATAAAAAACTGGACCAATAATGAATGTGGATTGCGAGCTTTATGCGAGCTTCAAAGTAAGGTCAAAAGTGAAAGAGACGAAGGACGAATCCCAATTCCTTCTCGTCTCACACGAATACAATCCATGTTGTCGACATTGCATAGGTAAGCACTTTAAGATATGATCGATAAATGCAAATTTTTTAAGTGGAATTGCGAATTTCGTTGCGTGATCATACATCATATCACATTAGCTATGCAGACCATGAAACCACAACCGCAAAAGAGAAAAGGAAAAGGAGTGTTGACGTGAGTCCCACAGTCCATTCCGCAATTAAACCATATGCCGAAGCAGTAAAGATTGGATCTCTCTCTGGAGCTGATCGTGAGTGGAGGAATTTCCAGTTTGAAAAAAGAAATGTTCCATTTCTCGACCCGTACTACTATGGAAATTCAAATGTGACAAGAAAAGGAAGTGAGTCCCTCTGCCAGAAACGTGTACTCCAACTGTCCAGTAACTTCCGATGAAATTATTGAATATATTGAACGTATTCATTTTCTCAAATATTAAAAGTTTTTTATTGGCCTTCGTCGATTTTGCATAAAATAAAATAAAATAAATGAAATTCATTTATTTTTTTGGAAATTCATTTGGCACCACTTTCCATTACCAGATACACAGCTATTCCAGCTATGCAGAGTGCTATCAAGATCACAATTATGCAGCACACTGCCACCTTCCACAGGTCACTGCCTTCTCGACCCTCGAAAAACTGGAAGTCCTGAAAAGTTCAAAATTTTTTTTAAAAAATTTTTAAGAATTTTTTTATGTGGAGGAATGTTAGGCTTTCCTACCAGCATCACAACGGCAGCAATCAAAAGTATTTTGTGAATACTGTCCATTCCATCGTCTTGAAAGCTTAAGGCGTACGTATCCGTATTCCCTTGGCTGTAGTCTTCCAAACAAACGGCTTTCGTTTGTCGACTTATGCTCCCCACAAGCTCCTTCTTCTTTTTTACGCTGGAGTAGACTTGGAAATCATCGGTGAACATGCAACTTCTCAATCTGCCCCGTTGCCAAATTATTTTTGAGATTGTTTTCCCCTTTTCTTTTTGTACGTGGTAGGTTGGAGAGAAATTACAACAGGCGAAGAATGGATTCATTTGAACTACCTTTCCCAATGTGCTTGACTCCCTTTTCAGTTTAACGAACTTTTTTTTGGCGATGGTGGTGATGATAAAATAAATAAAAAAATTAAGTTATAATTTTATACAATGGGGTTATATGGGGCATTATAAGAAAAGTAAAAAGTTTTAAGGTGCGTGTCATGATTAATGGGACTACGAGAATTTTGGGGTTTGTATGCAGGAAATGCAGTCAGGCGTTTTAGCATTTCCTAAAAATGTCGAAGAAATTTTTCAAATGAAACTTTTCCTGATGGCGTGAACTATCGAATCAGGGATGGGTAATTGGCGATTATTTAATTCTAATTTTTGAATTGACCCCTAATTAGTTGAGTATATTTTAACTGCAAATTTTAAACTTGGCATGAGTCGATATGCGCAAGGAATTTTTTTAAAAATTAATGATAAAAATTTTAAATTCAGTTGATTTTGCCAGGATTTTTGCTGATGAACTGTCTGAAGCTTTGAGTTAAAAAACGACAAAAATTGGCAAATTTGAAAATTTTTTACTTCATTTTGTTAAAAAAGTTCTAATCTATTAATTAGTCATTAAATTAGTTAGATTTAACTGATCAAGTCATTTCAAACTCCCATGATCGTTAATTGAAAACAATTTTTTTCTTTCAATTACGCAACCCTGCATTGAATTAAATGGCAATCTTTGCATTGAAAATTATGACACCTGCATTAATTTTCAAAGTTCACAGTTCTAGCAAAAAAATGTTCCTTAAAATCATGACACGCATCTTAGACACTGATATAGTCAGGGTGACTTACAGCTCCCATGCCGCCAACTCCAGGATCTCCTACAAGCTCGCAAATATACTCTCCATAGCTATTAATGACCCTCATAGTGAAGGGCTGGTCCCTTCGAAATAATCTCCTTGTGAGACCATCGGTCGTCTCCACAATATCATACAATCTATCACCAGCGCTGTTCACAACTTGGTACTTGTTCGGAACGTTGATGTATCCTGAAAATGTACACAACCGTACAAGTTGTAATCCTGCAAATGAATATATAATATGGGAAGGCTAAAAACTAAAGTGAAGTGGAAGTTGAAGGGCAGAAANCTTGTTCGGAACGTTGATGTATCCTGAAAATGTACACAACCGTACAAGTTGTAATCCTGCAAATGAATATATAATATGGGAAGGCTAAAAACTAAAGTGAAGTGGAAGTTGAAGGGCAGAAAGTTGAGAAGCCTTCTTCAGCTCAAAACTCACTTTCAATATCTTGAGGGAGTTGACGAATGAACACAATATTTTTGTCCATGAGTGGCTCCAAGTCTTCATCCAGTTCACATTCCGACACTAAAAAATTTAATTAATTTTTTAATTTGGTCAAATTAATTTTTTTTAAATTAAATTTTTTACATTTAATTCGCAATGGGTCATCCACGATATTTGCGATTCCCGTTCCCATTGGACCTGCTGGAACCATTGACAGGCTTCCAGCGATGAAGCTAATTTGTGAAGAACCTCTCCTTCCATTTGGCTTGTCTGCAAAATTTTTATAGAATTTTTTAAAAAAAATTCCTTCACATAAATTTTTTTTAAATTATTTTTTTACCTGGAATAGGATAATGATTTAAAGGTACGACCGCAGCCCTATTTTGCTTCAATATTCCCGGAGGTATATTCATTTTGAAGGAGATCTACTCAGGCGTATTTTCGTAAATTCGTAATGTTGGCATTTTTTCAGGACACATCAAACTACCGAACTTGTTTACACTTTCAACGCTAACAAAACACTAAAAAATATTTATGGCTAAGCTTTGATCTAAAAATTCCTGGAGTCCGAATTGGAATTAAAATAATAAAAAAAGCAGCGGAACTTCTGTGCTAATCATTTCATATTTTTTACGATTACATTCCACTACATTCCACTACACTACATACGTTACGTATGTAAAGGTATGTACGTATGAAAAATGCTTACGGTTCATTTTTGGACCAATGCACTTTAAATGTGAGGAGGAAGCCAAGACGAAAACGAAGAGAAAGTCTTTGATGCATTACAATTTACATTTACATGAGTGAGGTACATAACCTACGTGAGTAAATTACTTCACATGAGGACCAGGATTATAAATAATTGTGATAAGAGTATGAGCAACCTTCCTCTGAAAAATGCATTTCTCATTGTTCCAAAACAAGAAAGATTTACAACCAGAGGCGAAATATAAAAGAAAGATTTAAAATTGAGATTAAAAGTTCGCCATTTCAATTCCACAGCGAAAAGAAAGCGGAGCGGTGTCAGTTAAGTCAAGTCAAGCCTAGAGGAATTTTCTTTTTCATGGCAAGCCAAGCTGGCGCAAAACACGTCATGTTGCTGCGTTCGTAGAAAGTATTTTCATATGTGTACGTAAGTATGTATAGGTATTTTGTAATTACGACGAAAAGTATGAAACTTTTTAAAATGAGAACGTTTTGCATGGACAAAAAAGGAGCGCTTTCAAGTGTATAAGTACTTATTTCTGGAGCTGAAGTTATACAAGGTCATCGAACAGTACTATATAGCACAGAATTAAAATTATTTTGAGATTGTGTTGAAGTTGTAGTTTTGCTTACATACATGTCATGCATTTATAAAAAAAAGTCTTTGTAAGAAGCGCAAATGCTTTGACGTTCGCAATTCGCATTTTTTAAAATATATTTTCTCTAAATGAGTCATTCACTTTGTTAAGGTGTGTGGCTTGGCTTTGGCATGATCTTTAAGTTGAAACCGGAAGAATAACAATAATCATGGGGATTTTACAACATAAAAAAGGGAAATTATTGTGTTTAAGTAAATAGCTTAGTCTGTACAAAATTGGAGCGAAAATAGGGAAACAACATGTTTAAGCAGATGTTGATACGTAGCTGAAGATAAAAGAAAAAGTAGAACTTCTAAATTGCTTGCTTGCTGTTATGAAGCATAGATGGGCAATTGGTTAGACCTCCCCTCCCCTCAACGCCCCCCTACTGCCTGAAAGAGGAGTGGGTGACACACCTTTATTAGAACACGGGTAAATTTTTTTTAGAACTATCATGTGGACGGATGGACTGACGGACATTTCAAAATCAATAACCGCTGGTAACGTAGCTATATTTCCAAAAACATGCAAGTAGCATAATTACGTCATTTACAACGTAGTAAATACTTAAATCAGGAGTACTTTTAAAGCTTTTCTACCCAACTTAAATTATGTGTTATTTCAACAATTTTCAAATTCCTCGTAGGTCAGTACAAAACTGCACAAATTGACTGCATTTCATGAGTTTATGAGATTTACAAGCACTCATTATGCACTCCACTACTTAAGTATGCACTTCCTTCTCTATCATTAACATTTTCACCAAACCCTTCAGGAATTTCTTCAGTCATGTCGCGGGAAATGGATTATGTAAAGGTCAAGTCACCAACGGCAAATCCAAAAATCAAAGTGAAGCGGAAGAGGAAGAAAGGAAACAAAGTGTGTTTAATGAAGGGCACACGAAACAAAACAAAGTCCAATTTGTCATTGTATGCTTAACCGACAACTACAACCACAACTATGTCGATGAGGAACAATCATAAAATCACAATCATGTTATTAATTTTAATAGCAAGACTTAAAATTCCAATGGATGCATGTGTATTGCTCATTTTATTTCTTGCCGACTTGAAGGCCAACACAAACGCAAACGTTGTAAAAAATTTTCCGAGTAAAAAATGACTGATCACTTGAACTGCTTGGAAACGGAGACGTTGCTGGTGTAGTGGCGAAAGTCTCCATTTTTTTTATTGTGATTGCGCATAAAAATGTTGTAGGTCTGGTTTATTAAAATTTAATCTGCGTGGATTGTAGATCGATTGATTAATACAGTCGAGATTGTGAGGGCTAGAATTTTTCTACATTGCATTGGAATATTTTTTAAAGGGGAAGGAAACAGGAAAAGCAAAGTTTACTTTTTTATGTACCTATTCGCACTTTCATTTGTTGTGACAAGACCAGACCATGAAGTGTAAAAAATATGGTTAAAAGGTTGTATCAAAGGAATTTTTCATTCTTGCACGCGGTCCTAGAGTGAAGGGAATGGAATAATTAGTATACGAAAATAAAAAACATGACGGCACTTGGTTTCATTTCAAGGTCTATTTTTAGGGTGGCGCTTTCTATTTTTAGCTAAAATCCTGAAAAGGCTATTATTTCCAGCCAAAGAAATTGTTTCATGAAGGAAGACCGGAGAAAGTCTTGGCTTCTTTTGCAAAGTTGCTGGAGTATCACATTGCCCCAAATTACAGAAATGTGTTCGTATAAAATTCCTTTGTTTCAGGTCTAGACGAATAGTTTAAATGCTCATGAGATTTATTATGACAAGCTTTTGACATGTAAAATGCATTAAGTAGCAGTCCAGCGGTACATACGTAATTAGTGTGAAGGAATGTAATGACATGGTTTTGCAAAATTTTATGCAAATTAATTTGAAGAAATATTTGATGTAGAACACCAAAAGTTGTCGAATACTTTGACAATTTTATTTGTTCCTTCATATAAAATTGGAAGCAAATATGTAAAGATATTTTGGTTTTTGTGGATTTTTTTAGTTCTTACTGCACCACGATGCCCCATTGTTGGCCGAGATGTTGACCCAATAAGCGGATATATACCCGCTTGGTACCTTGAACCAGTAAGGATTACCGTAGACACTTGTGCCCGTACTTCGACTACTGATTTGGGCAATGGTCCCTCTAGAATACGATCCAACGATGGAGGAACTTGTGTATGGACCTGACCTGATGTTTAAACTATTTGCGGTAACACTACCTGTGCAAGAAGAAGATCCACTACTACCACCGCAGTTAGCGCCATTGCAAAACAGATTTTTTTCCGCTGCTCGTCTTAGAACCAGTCCCCGCATTTGTCGACCACCGGCATTCACCCATCTCTGGAATTCACCTGCGGCACCGCTCACATCTCCATTATTCAGTTTAGTGCGGAGAGTGGATCTCCTCAAACTTCCACAACCGAGATTGAATGTGAAGGAGACAAGAGCGGAATACTGGTTTGCCGTTAGACCGCTGTAGGTTATTGCATTCTGTACGCAAGATTCGTAACCGCCTCTGGTCAGATCCTCTCTGAGGAGGGCTTCCGCACTTGATTGGGAGAGGGGAACACTGTATTTCCCGTAGATGGGAACAGAGCATGGGAGAGCGTGACAGGCGTGTCCATATCCAATTGTGCGAATTTTAACTGGATCCCCGTAAAAGTTTGGTCGGAAACCCTCAAAATGTTTGATTAAGTCTATGCCAGCTTGGTTTATAGGGCCGTTGTATTTTGCTAAAAAATAATTTAAAAATTTAAAAAAAAACTAAAAGAAAGTTAATTGAGAATCAATACCTGATGCCACAACGAGCATCCCCAATAACGTAGCAAAAATAAATTTTGCCATCTTAAGAAAAAAAAGCTTTTAAAAAAATTTATTAAAAAAATAAGTTGGAATTCAAAGGCTGCAAAATGGTAATTGATAACTTCTGCTTTTCTTCTCTAGATTTATATGTGCAGCCATAATCAGTGGCTTTATGGCTTTTTGACTTTTCATCTTGGTGACAGCAAAAAGCAGGGGCCGCGGAACCGGGGGGACGGGGGGATAATGACCACTCTTGGAATTGGGACTTTAACATTAGCAGGATAGGGAGTCCAAAAATCTTAATACATTATTAGGATAGGAACGTCTCCCCCTGTTGCGCGGCCCTGGGAAAAAGAATGTTTTGGTGATTAAGATTATGTACATGAGCGACCAAGTCAAAAACCACATTTTTTAAAACAATGTTATCAAGAGAAACGCTAAAAATAAATTTGTACTGCGATTTTTACTGAATTTCACATGATTTCGATGAAATAAAATATTTTTCGTCGTAATGCCCCTATAATCTTCACTTGTTTTCTTCCAAGCTGGATGTAAGTAAGGAAGTTAAATTGATAACGTGTGAACTTCAGCCAGTTTGATTTCATCATCTTTAAAAAAATGGGTTTCCAAGTAAAGAATTGAAATGATATTGGGTCCGCGGATGTTTTTGAATGATGTTATGCAATAAATAAGTTCTAATGAATTATGTTATGACCAAAGAAGAAAAAATTGAATGCTTTTGAATTTTATTTGTACGAGGGCTCTATCTAAATTAATGAAGAAGTGAAAGCAATAAATTAATTGTGAACAATTTTAGTTCTTCTTGCACCAAGATGCCCCATTGTTCGACGAGATGGTCACGTAATAAGCGGATATGTACCCATTAGACACCTTGAACCAGTACTTGTTACCGCTGACCGTCGTACCCGTAGTCCGGCTATTGAGTGTCGCAGTTGCCCCTTTAGCTAAGGATCCAACAATCTTAGAACTTGTGTTAGGACTAGCCCTGATGTTTAACCCAGCAGTGGTCTTGCCCTTGCATGAGGTTCCACCACCACCACCTCCTCCACTGCAATTAGCGCCACTGCAGAACAAAGCTCTTTCCGCATTTCGTCGACGAACAAGGCCAGGCAACTGTTTCCCGCCGGCATACACCCACTTTTTGAATTCATCTGCCGCACCTCTCACATCCCCTTTGTTCAATTTAGTGCGGAGTGTCGAGCTCCTCAAACTTCCGCAACCGAGATTGAATGTGAATGAGACAAGGGCGGAATACTGGTTGGCCGTTAAACCGCTGTAGGTTATTGCATTCTTTACGCAGGTTTCGTAACCTCCCCTTTTCAAATCTTCCTTTAGAATCGCTTCCCCACTTGCTCGGGAGAGGGGAACACTGTACTTCCCGTAAATGGGGACGGAGCAAGGAAGAGCATGACAACCATGTCCATATCCAATTGTTCGAATTCCAACAGGATCGCTGTAAAAGTTGGCACGGAAACCTTCAAATTCTTTGATTAGGTTCACACCAGCTTGGTTTGTGGGGCCGTTGTATTTCGCTAGAAAAAAATATTTAAAAAAATTATACCTCGCAAAAAAATTAAATTGACCGGATAATTTGCCAAAAAAATACCTGATGCCACAACGAATAACCCAAGCAAAGTAGGTAAAATGAATTTTCCCATTTTAATTTTTTAAACTTTTCAAAAAAATGTTTTGATTGAAAGGATGTTGTTTGATGATTGATGACTTTCCGTTTCCGATCCCACATTTTTATATGAAACCAACATTAGCTCATTTTTGTGGCTGGATAAAAATGTGTGTTTGTTGATGATTAAGTCATTGAAAAATGTATGCAAAACATATTTGTGGTGAATTGGTTATTTTAAATATTTTTTATTACGGGAAAGAGCTTGAAATAAATTGAAACTATGAATTTTCATGGAATTTTAAATGCAATAAAATGATTTTACCAAACATGTAATAAAAATTATTCTGGGCTGGAGAAACCGGATCTTTGTAAACATAAGTTAGTACAGTTCATGAAATGATGATAATACGAAAAAATAAGAAAAAAAAATGGATCACTTGGGAAAAGTTTTGCGTCAATTATTATCTCCTCTTTTAATAGCAAAATATGTTGTATACATAATTTGTGCTATACTCCAACTGGAAACTGGAATTACATGATGATAATGATAGACAGATAAACACGTAAATGTAAACATTCGTTTCGCTAAGCAAAAAATTCTATGAAAAGATGTGATCGTAATACCTACTTGCGTACATTCCATCACTCATTATTCACTGTTACTGATACACTATTTGGGATTATGTCATAAAGTATTTACTTCCGTACACACTCGCATCACATTTAATCTGAATTTTAGTAATCGCAAGGCAAACAGCAAAAAGATATTACGCATTTTATTGCAAAAATACCGACCTATTTAATTTGAATTTGAAGAGATGTTACAAAAATCATTTATTACGCAAGCTACGATTTTTGTTTACAAGTAAATACGACTATGTAATTAAGCAATGAATTATATTACATCATGAGCCATAATTTCTGAAAGTTAAATAACAAGGAAAAGCGATAATTTTTTAAGTGCAAATTCAAATTATTTCATTTTGTTAGTACCGTGAAATTAAGCATTGGACTGGACTGATGATGATGGAATTTGAGACCTTTGATCAAACAACTTACCAGGGGCCGCGGAACC
>JAHZMX010000959.1:0-16715 GCA_027743895.1 Seira musarum | reverse complement strand
ATCTTCATGAACTTGCATTTGACAATTTTTATGGGTTGAAATGCTAATGTAATGTCCTTATGCAATTACCATATTTTTGAAACATTTTTTCCTTAAAAATTATTTAGATAAAACAATTTCCTCATCAGTCTACTTAACGTATTACTGCCTTATTCGTTACTCATCGATGAGGTTACCCACTTCGGTTCCAGTAACAACAGGTCTGATCTATGCGACGGAGAATTCCAACAGACCACCAACCATCACAAATGATCTTGAGTTTTACTGCGTAGAAATGACATGATGTCGAAATTATTAAACCAGATAAATCCATGTTACCTAAGCTAAAAGCTTGCTAGCGGATCATGCTCGTCTAATTGAAAGTGATGACTTGATGATAAGCGGGTCTTCCATCATCTCATCATCAAGTAGATCAGGTCAGGTTTATTGAGCCCAGTTATGTATGCAGGGACGACGCCGTCAATTTGACGTAAGCAGTATAAAATTAGTTCAGATTTCTTTAGCAAAAAATATTTTTAAAATTTTTGAAACAAAAAAAATGTATTCACGAATGAGTCGCCCATTCATTTAATGTTGCATTACATGTCTAAAAAATGTCTCTTTTTCACATGTAATTTACATGATTTGTGATTCAGTTTATATGCATACTTTGAATGGATAAGCCAATCATAAAGAAGCAGGGATTTATTATACAATCTTTTGAGGAAATTGCCTTCATTAAAATAAACAGATTACTGATCGAAGCGCATGAACACAATATAGGAACTGCATTAACATGACAAATCCGTTTGGCTAATATTTAACTTGATATACATAAAAATCAAATCAAATCAAAGTAAACAAAATTATGATGGACTCCTCATTCATTAAGCAGTATAAAATTAGTTCAGATTTCTTTAGCAAAAAATATTTTTAAAATTTTTGAAACAAAAAATATATATTCACGAATGAGTCGCCCATTCATTTAATGCGACGTCATGGGCATTCATGCTGCATTACATGTCTAAAAAATGTCTCTTTTTTACATGTAATTTACATGATTTGTGGTTCAGTTTATATGCATACTTTGAATGGATAAGCCAATCATAAGTAAGCAGGGATATATTTATACAATCTTTTGAGGAAATTGCCTTCATTAAAATTAACAGATTAATGATCGAAGCGCATGAATACAATATAGGAACTGCATTAACATGACAAATCCGTTTGGCTAATATTTAACTTGATATACATGAAAATCAAATCAAATCAAAGTAAACAAAATTATGATGGACTCCTCATTCATTTCACTGAGTAGGCAGACAGCACCATCATCATCATTCTTTTAAACTACTGACGTTTGCTTTTGTTTGTTTTTTTGCCAATTTTTTACTCACTTTGCAATTGTTTTTGTTGTTTTGCTGAAATTAGGATCCGCAGTAGCGTAAAGTCCAAGCGCAAAGTCCAATGGTCAAGCCCAAATAATTTGCCAAAAAAAGTTGACAACAGCTTTCACGAGCTGATACAATAGGCAATTTAGCCAGTTTGTATGTTCATTGTGCATTGTTCGCAACGATAAAAAACACGTTTTCCTGCTTTGACTTTTATTTACCCTGAAAAATTGGACAAGCATCTCCTGTTCAAAAGCAGGTTTTCACTGGACTCTACACCACTCACGTATGATTTATAAGAGGATGTGGGAGGAAATACCTTTGTGAATCGTTTGCCCGTATTACTATTTCACGGAACAATGAGTTCTTGCTTTTGATCGAAGTTATTATCTTTTATCGAGTAAGGAACGGGATGAAACGAATTCAATTGTTTTTGTTATTTTGCTGAAATTAGGATCCGCAGTAGCGTAAAGTCCAAGCGCAAAGTCCAATGGTCAAGCCCAAATAATTTGCCAAAAAAAAGTTGACAACAGCTTTCACGAGCTGATACAATAGCCAATTTAGCCAGTTTGTATGTGCATTGTTCGTAACGTAACGATAAAAAACACCTTTTCCTGCTTTGACTTTTATTTACCCTGAAAAGAAACATTGGTCAAGCATCTCCTGTTCAAAAGCAGGTTTTCACTGGACTCTATACCTGACACGTATGATTTATAAGAGGACGTGGGAGGAAATACCTTTGTGAATAGTTTGCCCGTTTAATACTATTTCACGGAACAATGAGTTCTTGCTTTTGATCGAAGTTATTATCTTTTATCGAGTAAGGAACGGGATGAAACGAATACGAATCTTCCTGCTTTTATACTGGAATGGTTGTTGCATGAATCTCATGAAAGGCAAAAACCTCAAACTTTGATCGACAATGTTGACCTTTAGATTTGTTGGTCGAGTCAAGTCAAGTCAGCGCAGCGTTCGTTATGATATGGATGATATAATAATGATAATCCATAAAATTTTTCCAATGCTTGCATCTACTTACATTACTCAAAAAGTAAAAAAGGAGTGACGAAGTAAGGTATGTCTTTAATATCCCATTGGCTTTTTGAAGTAAGTGAAATGCACAGACTTCAGCTAATTAATCCATATCGATTTCACCTTAAAGTGTAAGCCAATTATAACGACTATCACAGTGGACACATGTCAAACGTCATCGTCATGTGTTCCTCCTCTGCTCCCTCTGATACAAATTAAACATTGATAACGACACCAAGAATAGTTAATTACGTTACAATATGAAGCTGATTGATGGTTCATCTTCCGAGAAGTACTGATAAACTTTGAATGCTGCTTAGGTCAAAAGGTGAAATTTATTAAATTTTTGCTGAAGGTATACTAGAAAGTAAAATGCTGAATACTTTGAGTGAGACTATTTATCTATAACTTGGGTTATATTGTTCCATGCGCTATACTAATTGCTGTCTGAGTCGTTTCAAATAATCTTAAACCAGAAGCTACCTCAAATGTCATCTCGTATTAAATAAGATGATTAACTTTAGAAAGACGGCTGCAATTAAGCAGTAAATTCGTTTATAGTGTACAAATGGGATAGCAGATGGTGCTGCGCGATATTCCGTGAAAAAATTTCTGTCTTATGAATAATCCTCCGCACTAATGACGAAGAAAATTGGGGCAACCTGATCATGATTTTAAAAATTGTGTAAAAACAATCAACTTATTTTTTTAAAAAGCTTAAATACCAGTATGGCTTGTTTAGTGAGAAAATACATGTTCATATTCAAAATCCGTCGCTATTTTAAGCGATATTAAGATGTCAATGAAAATACAAGCAATAACGAATGAAATGCATATTGAGTAAGAAGCAAATCCGTCTATCCGTCCACCAAACTTCATTTAGAATCTCCATTGGTCCATTAAGTATTTTATTTGTTAAGCTTGAAAGAAATAGTAACATTTGAAGCAGGCCAGTCAATTTAGTATATAAAGCATGTATGAATTCAATGATATTTGGGCAATAGGAATAAGAGGTCCAACTATCCTTCCTAACTATTCCTGTTCAAATGCGTACAGTTCAGAAGTCCAATAGTCCAAAGTCTAATTTCTTGTTTACAAACAAAACCATTTTTTGCCGGAAAACAAGCAAGAACATTCTGTATGAACATCGGAGGTGGTGAGAAGTCTAGGAAAGTTTGACTTGCTCAGATCGCTTTTATGGCACTGGTTTCTTACCGGCGTATTCTGAGCTTGTTTTTGTTGAAAAACCTGCTTCAGGCAAATCGTACTACGCAGCTCGTACGCATTTAAATCGAACTTGCTGGATAGCTGGAAGAGATATTGCATAGCATACATGTCTTTGTCACTTTGCAAGGCAAAAAAAATTTGCAAGCCAACAATCTTTTAAGGAATGCAAATATATAAGAAAGAGATTTTGAGAACTTAAAAATCAAACTTCATTCAAAAGCAAAGCCTGAAAATTTTCCACAAGTCTCTAAATCGTCCGTCCAAGTTTGCTTGTCCTTCAATAATGCAAACATAACTTACCGTACATAACAAGTTTGTTTTTGTTTTTGACTAGACTTTGTCCTGCCCAAACTGGGCAAGAGGAGTTGAGCCAAAATACCTGAATGAAATGTTTCGTAAAAAGTAGCTGAAACGAACTTTGATGATTATGATTCATGTTGATTTGGGCGAAATTCAAACTAATACCTACATAGATTAAGAAAAATATGATTTCTTATTGATTACTGCGAAGTACGTGTATGTGAAACAATTAATGTAGATGAGAGATGGAATAATACTCAAGACATGGATCGTGTATTAAATCGAAGCAATAAAGTCATTTAATTTAATTATACGACGCAAGGTGCATTGTGCACTATCATTCGTGTCTCATGTGTCATCAATCATTTTTTTTATCCACTTCCTTCCTAGCAGATTCAGAGTTTTCAGAGATGGAGAGAGTATTCAGAAGCAAAAAGATAAAACTTTTTGATTTGATTACATTTCCATTTGGTTATAGATCATCGACGAATTTCGTACCAGTCAGCCGAAAGCTAAAAGTTAATGCGATACTGTGCAATGGTCACGCGAATTTATTCAAGAATATTCACCTCAATGACTTGGAAATATGCAGCATGCAAATCAATCTGGTCGATTTTCTAGTCTGGCGACAGCAGTCTTGGGCTTTTGTGCAAGGGTCAACGAAATCAAGATATCTAAATTCTTAATGAATTGTTTTAATGTGCATACAGTTAAAAGTGGACTATCCACCATTGAATGCAAATATTTTTTCTGGCTTGTTAGTCTCAAATCATAGAGCATACAAATTAGAAAGAAGCGAGTGTTTATATGAAATATGTACAAGTTAGTATGAGATATGCAAAAAATCAGTCAGCAATTTGACAATACTTGATGCATCATCGATAATAAAAACTGTATCAGTGACACTTCTAATAGGGCAATAATTGGGGTCGCTATACTTTGTTTGGCTGACTTCATGAATACTTACCCTCACTTTATTTCTTATTTTGTTTTTAGTTGTCGTAAGACGCGATAGACATTTTTACACCCTTTGTTTTGCGTCAAAATGTCGTCATTTTCATCAAGTGACAACAAGAGCCCGAGAAAAAATGACTTCGGTTTATTTCAATTTTACTGCGATGCGTCATTGAAATTGAACTTATTGTTTTACTGCGATTTACTTCTTCCCAATTATCTTTAATTCACGTAAGCATTAAAAATTCACCATTGTGTAAAGCTGTTTGAAGGAGCGTGCGTGTGCCGGTTTATTTGCAGCATAACCACTTTACAAAAGATTAAAATATTCTTTCATTTCATGTTTGACATTCTAGTTCTGTCGTAACGATCCAAATGTAGTTGGAAATAACCAGTTATTTCCGGTTTTGTTCAAGGAATGTTTATGGCATCAGTATCATTATTATGAGCAAGAACAAGTAATAATTTCAGTAGCATATCAGACAAGATATTTTTTTCGTGTCTCAAACAGGCCATTTGAGATGTCAAAAATAGCGTACCTACTACACCACCAAGACATGATAAAAATGACAATACCACAGGTTTATCTTTATGACTCTATCTATTGTATTACCTATATCATCTTCGGGAAAAGAAGCCTAGAATGTTCTTTTCCGTTCTTGCTGATGACTGAACAGAACAATATTATTCCTTCTTCTTATTACTGCATATTCGTAATGCCCAAAATGCCAATAGTTTAATCCTTAAAAGGTATACTTACGATTAGTTCAACCTAAAGGAAAAATACTGCATTACAGAAGAATAGTGGGGCCTTTCCTTTAAATCTTTGATTTTATGGAAAATACCAAATGCTTGAAGAAAACTATATTTTGCCTCTTGTATTGTGATGACAATGGGTGTTTGACAAGGCGACCCTTAATTTCACTCATGTCCAGCTGAAGCACACACGAACGACGTGTAGCATCATTGTTGGGAGTAATACCAAATTTTCAAGTGCAATGAGTCTTTGCATAAGTTTCATCACAATTTCATCATATCCGTGTGGCAAGGTATACATCCCTACTTCATAAGCTCACATCACAATCACAAGCAAAAACTGGAAATTTCAAGTGGAAAATTACACAGAAGAAAGAGGACCAACAGATTTGTTCTTTAAACTGGTCATTTCTAGATTTCATTTTGTTGGCGTCTACAGGATAGCCACACGACTGACACGACTGGAAATACAAGATTATCAGTATTAGCCTAAATTAAGGCTGTTTGGGCATAGCGTCTTTCTATATTGTACTATAATTACTTTCACATCTTATCTTTTCGCTGTTTCTGCGTAAAAAAATTTCTTTGGAGCCGGCGCCACTACCACCAGAATTTGTTTAGATTATGTATTGTATTGCGCCACACATGAACTAAACCCACTTTTATTTTTAGCCTTTAAAAAACAAAGTCTTCATATTTAAATCTCTCTGGTAAAATAATATGACATGACATGATGCAGTTTCCCCACCATCTACACATAATCCTTATCCTATCTGGTTTTTCCTGGTTTAAAAACCAAATGCCTTTACTTTAAATTAGAGGCATGTTTTACCATTAGGAATGCAACTTTAACGTTAAGCACAGCGGCTCGAGACATATGAAACCTGTTAAAACTAGTCGCAGGCTACAGGATAGGCATTTGATTTGACATGACATATATGAAAGCAGCTTCACGTTATTAGTGTCACTTTTTTTCCTTTCCATGTTCACATTAAGTATGGCCATAATCAATTAGGAGGAAAATCACATTTTTAACATTGAATGAATGCTTCATTGATGTAGGAAGGCGATCCTCATATAGTTTCTGGCAATGACATGTCACATGACTAAAGTTTAACATTTTTCCTCAAATTATATAAGCTAAAGAATATGAATCATCAATCAATTTCTCGTGTTCTAAACAATTTTTGATCCAAATGTTCGGAGGCGGGGTTCCACGTAGTCATACTCGTAATCAGCCCATCCTCCCTCATGTTCAAAGTCCAAATCTTTTGGCGAATTCCTCTTGATGCATTTTTGTTTTTGTAAAAATATTTGTCTCATTTCCCAAAAACATCTTTCTTTAAACTGTACGATAACAAAAATATCAGAGCATGTGACATTATTCTTTGCTCCCCAAAATACTGGAAAAACACAGGATGGCGTGTTCCATGGCTTATCGAAATCCGCGATTGTGAAATGCATAATATATTTTCGTGGTGCCAAAAGTGCAAAAAAAATACGTACACACCTCAGCCCATCGATCTTCTTTTTTTCGGCCTTCAACAAGTCAAAGTCCATCTTCTTTGATGATATTCTCTTATTTCACAACATTCATAGTTCAAGTAAATGTGTCCAAAATAGGTACGCAATTCCAGTTTGATTCCCCGTCGCGCAGTTGATCTCTTCAAGTGGTAAACAAACACATAAAGCTAGAGATTTTATTGAGTGGAAATTTGGATGTGGTCCGTCAACCGACCAATCACAGCTCAATTTTCTACAACGTCATGCACCACTCCTCTTTTGTCCTCCGTTCTGGACTTATGGACTATGCGTCACAGATAGGGCATATTTTTCTCATAAGCTAAATAAAAGTTGATCTTGCTCAAGTTTGAATGCTCTTGGCAATAATAATGATAAGCGCACACAGCATTGGCTGGATCGTTGGATGAAAAGAGCAACATAATTATCGCCTCGCATTAAATCCATCCCATTTTTAAACTGGTAAATACTACCTTCAGGTTCATTTCTCCTTGCTCATTAAAACATTTCAAGAGTCAGAAGCGCTGATAAAATTGCTTATAAACATGAGCTACTCACTTTTCCACTAGTAGATATGCGCACATTATGCTATCTCCAATCCAATGATTCCGTTTCTTTCTTTTTTTGGAAAACGACCTTTGGAACCAAGTCTAAAAATGAATCGGGTGAAGAGTATAGCGTGGCATTGTTTATTGATTCATTGCCTACCTACAGCCACAGCTTAAACCATGTCTTACGTCTGAAGTAATTAATTCGACAAATTAACCTATGTCGCTTCATTCCATGAATAGGATGCGATCTGGAATGAATGCAGAAAAATTGAGATAAGGTCATGTCACCATGCATAGTCGAAGTCATGCGCATTCGCCCACCACTTTGACGTGGACTTTTTCCCCAAAATTCTTTATCACACGAGAAAATTGTTATTCTCCTATATTAAACTTTATCATCATCATTGACAAAATTTGACTTTTATTCTTCATCATTTTGCTAAATACGAATGCGAGCTTGTATTCATGTTTACATTTTTTCCTGATATAGCCACAGCTAAACCAAACCACCATGTTATCATTTACAGAAAATCCTCCTCCCTTTCGAGGTGCCATCGCCGTGTCCAATGTTCAAAATTACTTTTACTAAAAGTCAATTCGTCAGTTTATTCTCATTTTTACAGAAAATCCTCCTCCCTTTCGAGGTGCCATCGCCGTGTCCAATGTTCAAAATTACTTTTACTAAAAGTCAATTCGTCAGTTCATTCTCATTCCCATCAAATCCAAACGTCCAAAGTCCAACAGTTCAGCATTATTATTTTTTGGTGAACTGGATTCCACCCAAAATGCAAGCTTAAATTTCCTCAACAGACCGACCTCTTCGTTTTTCATTCATGATATGTAGCAAAAGTAATGTTAAAGGTACTGGTATTTACACATTTCTAGGAAATCACACATTTAAATGAAAAAGGGCACTATGTATACAGCAAACAACAAACCTAAACAAAATCTCATAATGAACTATGCCCACAAATTGCTTCGTTTATTTATTTACATCGACTGGGAAAAGTAATAAGTCCTTTTCCATCAAAAATAGTAAAAATTTTCCAAAGCTTATTTTTTTAGACTCTCCTTCTTTAGCTTGTGGATTACCTGAACCTTTTCTGTGCCTTGCATAGATTTATTTACTCTTTTACATATGAACACCAGTTAAGTCGGCAAAACATACTCGTCATAATGATTTGAATGATATAATAACAGAATGATGTATTTTTACTAGAATCTGGTAATAGTAGCATAATAAGTGAAATCTCATAAACAAATCCCATGAATCTTGCCCAGCCATACTTTGTCTACACGCGTTTATGTATGTTCAGTAAAGGTAGTATGTCAGTCCCAGTCAAATGTGTGTGTGGCTTGTGAATAGCTACTTGTTTTCTTGTAGCGTCAGGCTTCTTGTTTCATATAAAAGAGCTACGCGTGCAGCCTCTCAGACATCAGAGCAATTTGCTAACTCTTCAGTAACACAACTACCACAATCACTTCAGATTTTTTTCACGTCTTTTGAAAAAGACATCCGAAAAATATATTTCATATTACACATTTTCAGTTTGACTACGAAAGTCTTTAACGAACCTAGTCTTTTACAAAGAAATACGATTGCATTTCCCGAGAAAGCTACATATTGTCAACTTTATTTGAAGAAGTCAGTTACAACGGATTCTCATCAATATTATCGTAAGTATTTCAAAATATGTGAGAAAATTTAAATGTGACAGGAAATAATTTACCTATAAAATTACGACATGAAATGCTAATGTGGGTTTTTTTTACTAAAATAGAAAATGATGAACAACACAAAACTTCTTGTCTTTAACTGCACTGGCATGTCCGCATCTCAGCTAAACATGATCCGCCACTTCTCCTCCAAAGTGACCATGCGCCCTGTCTCCCAAAAGTTTGCTGAGCGCATTGCAAAGACGGAACGTGACTGGAAGGAAAACCCTCGCTGGAAGGGTACTGAGCGCCGTTACAGCGCTGCTGACGTTGAGAGGCTACGTGGATCGGTGGACATTGAGTACAGTTTGGCCAAGCAAGGAGCTGAGAAGCTGTGGAAGCTTATCAACGAGGAGCCGTACATCAATGCTTTGGGTGCCCTCACAGGAAACCAAGCTATGCAGCAAGTCAAGGCTGGACTGAAGTCAATCTACGTCTCAGGTTGGCAAGTCGCTGCCGACGCTAACATCTCCGGTGACATGTACCCTGACCAGTCTCTCTACCCAGCCAACTCTGTCCCAGCCCTGGTGAAGAGCATCAACAAAGCTTTGGCGCGTGCCGATCAAATCCATCATGCTGAGCAATTCGAGGGCGTTGAGAACACCACAGGAGTCAAGGACTGGTTTGTTCCAATGGTTGCTGACGCAGAGGCTGGATTCGGTGGCGTGCTCAATGCCTACGAACTAATGAGAGGCATGATTGAAGCTGGAGCTGTAAGTAAATTATAACTAACATTTTATTTGATTGAAATTTACAATTTGAAATAAACTAACCTAACAACTTCCTCTTTCTTTATTATAGTCTGGAGTTCATTTCGAAGATCAATTGGCAGCTGCCAAGAAATGTGGACACATGGGTGGTAAAGTTCTCGTCCCAACCAGAGAAGCTGTTGATAAGCTTGTCGCTGCACGTCTCGCTGCTGACGTTTGTGGCACTCCCACCGTTCTCATTGCCCGAACTGATGCTCAAGCCGCCAACCTCATTACCTCTGATATTGATCCAAATGACAGGCAGTTTTGCACTGGGGAAAGAACACCCGAAGGTTATTTCTACACCCGTCCCGGTCTTGACCAATCCATCAGCCGTGGATTGGCGTACGCTCCATACGCAGATCTGTTGTGGTGCGAGACGGCCACTCCCAATCTCGCTTATGCCAAAGCCTTCGCCGAAGCCATCCATGCTCACTTCCCAGGCAAACTTTTAGCTTACAACTGCTCACCTAGCTTCAACTGGAAGAAGAATCTTTCCGATGCTGATATCGCTGAATTCCAGAAAATCCTTGGAAAGATGGGCTACAAATATCAATTCATCACATTAGCAGGGTTCCATGCCCTCAACTACTCCATGTTTGACTTGGCTTCCAACTACAAAGCCTCAGGTATGACTGCTTTCGTCGGCCTTCAAGAGAAGGAATTTGCTGCCGCACCCCGTGGATTCACCGCTGTAAAACATCAAAGAGAAGTCGGAACTGGCTACTTTGACTCCGTAACGAATGTCATTCAACAAGGTATGAGCTCAACTCACAGCACTTAAGGGATCCACAGAGGAGGCTCAGTTTGAAGAAGAGAATCAAAAGAAGGCCGCCATGGCGCATTAAGAAAAAGCATGAGGTATTCAAATGCAAGGTTAACTTATATTTTGTTTAAAATCTTGTATTTTATAATGTAAGTAGAGGCCTTCTCCCCGAAAGCATTCTTCGTCGTTTATTACCATTTCCGTACTTTTTTTTGTACAAAAGATTTTAGGGAACTGAAAAGTTTTTTTTATACAATCTCATGCAAATTCTTTTAACAATGCAGACACCATTCCAACTTTTTATTCATTATTATTTGCTATTGTTTAAATAGTCAGTTGAGCAGTCTGAGATGAGAAGTGATTCATAATTTATTTTGTAAGCCGCAAAGATCGACCTTAATAATTATTCATTTGATATTTTACCAATGTGATTATACTTTAACTTTTATTTTTTTAGTGGTAATGACTTAATACGTAAATTAGGTAAATATTTAAGCTAGAACTTCGTCATTTATTTGTAATAATACACTGTAAATACGCATCTGCGATTCTGAAAGTGAAATAAAAATGCGAATATTGACAATAATTTTGAATGATCAAGGTTTTTCCGCATGTATCATTGATTAATTATCATGATGGCATTAATCAAGCAGTAAAAGTATAGCATAAAACCACACGTTCATAAAAACTCTTCCCCGGAAAATAAAAAGCATCATACATTGAGTTTTCTTTGAAACAACATCACTTCCATGAGTAAAAAAATAATTAAGACAAAATTAAACAAATAATAACAAGCTTTGCGGATCACTTACATGAAAGTGTCATTAAATGACAAGTTTACAATTTGATGAAACGCCACAAGACGTCACGCTAATGTCAAATATGTGCTTTCAATAATGTCAACACGTGGCATTCGGCAATTAACTGAATGAGAAAGAGTCTTTGAATGTATTTGGGAGTAAATGCAATGATAGATAACAAAAACTTGTAACAAAACGTTATTGTTGGCAATCCTTCGTTAAACGCTTTTATTAATCATACTATGCTTTAAAACTCAACTAAAACAAGATAACAACATTTTCATAAATTAAGTAAGTTACAAACAACATGAGACGATATAATGCATATGGTCAGTTTAGATTCCTGCACAAATAAATAACAAATAATTCGTAATTTCATTTGATCGTCACTTTCCAGACTGAGGACATGGTTGTTGGACAAAATCTAGACAGAACCCCCTATTTTCTTGATCCGGTGCTCTGGGATCTGACATTCCGGAACGCGATAAAAATGAATAAAAGCCATTTAAATAAATATGCAATTAGAATAAGTTTAAAAATTTCTGAGATGTGCCAATAGAATAATCCGTGCAAGCGTTTAGAATAATCTGAAATATATGTCAAACAAGACTCAAGTATCATGGCTTGTTCTACCCAATAATCCCCCATGCAATTATCCGATTACCCCTCGTACCATTTACCCCCTACCACTTATTCTTTCTTAGGTTTTGCTATTGGAGAGGAGATAAGTGGTGGGGAGAAAATTGGCAAGAGGGATAATTGGAAGATGACAAATGGTGGGGACTATTGACTATAAATCAGCGGTTAAAACTTGGAAAACGTGTCCAGTGTATAAGAAATTAGACATTTGTATTCAACAAGATGGATTATTCTATTTGCCTATAACTTCAGAGTTTTGGATTACCCGACATCTCGAAGTCGTTAAAATGCACGCGCAGATTAAATGGACGACTGAACGCTATGGGACATCAAAGAATTATTGTGATAAACTGATACTTTTTCAGATCATTGTCCGCTAGCGAAACAAACTCAGCTTTTACTCAACTTACAATAAACGGGGGCATGTGAGGTTGATCCAGAAAGGGATGTGAAGGTGCCCCCACAAACTCGATCCACGCATGAACTTCCATCAGTTTCTAAAATCATAAGGAATTTGATTAAGTAATTCGACTTCATGAAAGATGATGCTTCATTCCATTGCATTTACGTTGTTCTCGTCCGGTGTCTGTGGCGCATGCAATTCCAACCCAATCTGAAGGACATTGTTCAGCCCCGGTCATCGTCCTCTGAGGTATTGACATGTTCTGGCTGGTCGATGAAATTTGGAAGGCCTCTGAAAAAAGTACATTTCATTTTTTTCTGGAATTTATTTTTGGTCCAAGCTTTATCTAATATTTATCTGGGAAATACTAGTTCACAATCTGAGTCAAATCAGACCAGATACTTTCAGAAAAAGTAATACAAAGTCTCAAAATAATCTTTTCATTCAATTAAAGAGATTAAGGAATGAATTAAACACACCTTTTGGATCCGCGGAATCTTTGCAAGGAACAAAGACAATCCCACAGAATCCCTCTTCAGCACGAATACAGCTCGTGTATTCTTGTGCCGACAACTGCATTCCAAATTCTATGCCCATCATTGTGGGATCGCCATAATTAAAACTCTTAATCCTCCCCGACATCCCAGTATAATATTGAAGACAACTGTCTCCAGCTCGATACTGAGCATTGCATGGGATCTGTGAGATCTTGATTCGCCATTTCCTAGAACAAGTTCATATCAAGCTAAAATTAATTTAAAAAATGAAAGATTTAAACAGGATGAAGAAATAGATGGTTACTTACCTGGCATATGAATCCCCACTTGTGACAATGTTTATTTTGATATTGCCACTGCTGGGCCCGGCGTCAATGTACACTGCGCAGAAAAGAAAGGAATCGGAAAATTCCAAATTAGTTAGGTTCTTGTATTGTATTTGAGATTATCTGGAAAGGATTTATAAGCTTTTCCAGCAGCTATTTTTGTTATCATTCATTCATTCACTCAAAAACTCACTATGTTGGCCCATATTCTCTCCACAAATAGGAGGCACCGGCCTACCGCCAGCTACTACAAATACGTCTGACTCGCAGATGTGGTCGACGGGTTCAGGTTGAGCCAGTGAAAACTCTTCAAAATCCAACCTGGCAGTAAAAACAAAGGTGTGTGTTTTGTCTTCAATTTAAATTCGATATAACTCTGGAAGGTTGAATATTTACACCACTAATCCTTGTGGCGACTGTCTACATGAATCCGTATTTAAACTGGATAATTCCAATCCAAAACTTAATTGGTTGTGTTGTAAACAAACCTGTATTGGCAAATGTTGGAATCCACCTTTTGAACGGTTATGGGACATTCAATACTTCCATCGTAAGTTCCAGGCCATTCCGGATTCACAAAATATGTCACATTTTGATTCGTTTCAGAATTGCAAGTTTTTTGGACTACAAGAATTAATGTCTTCTTATTATGGTGCTAATTTAGGTGAATTGGTAGAATTATATTTACGAGACTTACAAACGCAACAGACACCAAATCCTGCTGCACAGGCACCGAAACCTTGTCCCCCGAGCTGTTGACACTGTGCTCGTGGATAACACGTTCCATTCCCATTTGTGTCAGTGTTACATGGGGCATTCTGCAACCGGATGCACAAGCACCGAAACCTTGTCCCCCGAGCTGTTGACACTGTGCTCGTGGATAACACGTTCCATTCCCATTTGTGTCAGTGTTACATGGGGCATTCTGCAACCGGATCATCATCAACATGGATATCACTAAAAATAATATAATTATTCGAATTAGACTATCAATATAATAATACTTCCTTAAGATAAATTTTGTTAGTCTTACGTGACTTACGTCTTGGATCTTTGGGATCCATCTTGTCTACGTCCACTACGGCCCCATTGTCGATAACCACCGCATCCCCGGCACTGTCCGTGCTAATTATATTTTCTCTCGATTTAAGTCCCGGAACATGCACCTCCTCAATTATTACTGATGCACTAACATAATTGATTAAAATACCACTGAAGACTAGCACTGTTAGAGAGGACGTTGAGTGCACCAACCTCTTCTGGAAAATCTCTGTCAACATGGTCTAATTCATGCAAACCTAGTTAACAGATCAGTTGCCTTGTGGGAACAAATTTTTTAAACTCCCTGAAAAAAAACTGAATACCCCTTGAATTTGTCTTTGTTTTTAGTTTGAACTTAAAATTTTTTAAACTTCCTCTTTCATTGTTAAACTCGAATAAGTCTGGCTTGATTTTGAATTCGGATTCCGATAGATACTCTGTCTTCTTTTTTAAAAAATGGCATTACCCTTTGAGATGAATGAGTTGGTGAATAACAGCGTTTCACCCAGTACCGTTGAACAATGATGACTGAGCAGAAAGTAAATAATTCTCATCACTTTTTATATACGCTGACCTGCTTTTCAAACAATTTTTTTTGACAGGATTCAATCTTAAAGCTGTCATCTTGTAGCATCATCATCCCCTCTTCTATAATCCCCATCCCCATCATCATCATCATCACATCACATCTTTTTACGGAACTTCTCGTAATGATGACGAGACAAATTAAATTCTAGAAAGGGAAAATTCTCGTATACCTACCAAACTTAATGAAATTGAATCTTGAGATGTGTTTGTACTATCATTTCGGTACTGGTATTAAGGTGATAGGCGCGAGTATAGTTGTAAGTGAGTGAGTGGGCTAAATGACTGACATGACGAGCGATTTAAAGTTAGGAAGGACTTTTCACATGATTTTCTAAAAATATCCTCTTTACTACGCTTCTGTACACCCTTTAAAAAGGCGTCATTAGGAGGATCATTATTAGATTTATTATTGCAGCTGCTGATGCTGTCTTTGGCGTTGCTTCATCCTGTCTAAAAATTGATTCCGGTCCTTTGTCAAGTGGGTATTTGAAATGTTTGGCGTTTCTCAAAAGGCTCTATTACGGTATGACTGAAGTAAAAGAGGAAAAGCGATTATTACGTTGGGTTGGGCACATCCCTTTCATTGACCCACAGTTTCATCTTTGATTATCTTCAGGTCATCAGGTAACCTATAAGATCATCGTGGCGTGTCGTGTCGCCGTCATTCGACTTTTTCGTCATTTTGATAAGCATCAGGTAATTTTGTTTTTGACAAAATCAGAAATACAATATGGCTGTAAGCAATGGGGCGCAATGTCAAGGGGAGGAAGACATTAGATTGGTAGACTGCCTTATTTGTACCCTAGAAGAAAAGGAAGTAATGATTTGCTCACAGTTGGGTATCTCCTCTAAAAATACTACAGTTACAACAATAGAATAGTAACAACAGAAGAGGAATAAAATGACGAAGAAAAAGGGCTAGAGAGCAGTGAATAAATGAAAGGAGAGTGATTTTGATTTGAAAGTGAACTCGAGGAGCTTTTTATCTCGAAATGAAATCAAAAGTCACGAACACTCCGACTGACTGGGTGCAATAAACTAAAGCTAAACAAAATATTTGTTTTGCTAACGATGCTTCCTGCTGGTTAGCGTCAAGTCTAAAAAAATCAGTTGGGTTTGTAAGAATAATGATGAATGTTTTTCATCGCAAAAAGAAAGCTACTAAAAATCATTTTAATAAACCTTTCCTTATTTGTAAACCCTTCCTTTGCATTGGTTCTTCAACGGTGGAAAATAGAGCCATACGAAAATCGCACATAATAATCGTCGTGAATTTTGTCCTTGTTACGCAGCAAAATCTTTAAAGTTCATATCTCAGGGTAACACCTACTCATTTTTGCGCTTTTTTTGTCCAATGTAAAAGCTAATTTTTTTGTGTTTTATTGATACATTATCGTAAAAAGTAACAAACATTGAAAATAAAAATAAAATCAAAGAAGATAAAAAATTTCATCCATGGGAATGTTATCCGGAAAAGAG
>JAHZMX010000958.1:0-12957 GCA_027743895.1 Seira musarum | reverse complement strand
CTGGCAAGCGTGTTGTACAAATGATATTTGCTCAAATATTCTTCTAAATACTTTTGAATCTTTTTGCTGCTGACTGATTTTTAATCCTCTATATCTTTACTTACTCTATTACTATATACTCTTGTTTTTTATATTTCCTTTACGCTTTAAGAAAAATAACAGAAATAAAAACCCTTCTTCAAACAAACCTTTGCTCAACTGATAATTTGATCATTCATTCATTCATTCATTCATGTTTCAATATTTTCAAGAATTCACTTGTCGAATCGTGATCATGCATATAACATTATTTTTCTCGGCCACTAAATAACAAGATTACACATTGAGTAAAAACACGATTTGACACTGGTATTCATAGTAAAACGATTTAATCAACATTCAACATTCTCCAGACTTGTGTTCATTAAAGATGGCTTGTAAGATGATACATGACATTTGCTGAGTTACTAGCTTGGAAAATGTACAGAAATCAGAGCTCCACAGATACTACATTTTCTTACTCGACATATTTAGTCATGCAAAC
Source organism: Seira musarum (assembly GCA_027743895.1). Taxonomy (NCBI): domain Eukaryota; kingdom Metazoa; phylum Arthropoda; class Collembola; order Entomobryomorpha; family Entomobryidae; genus Seira; species Seira musarum. The sequence goes on along the minus strand of JAHZMX010000958.1, from coordinate 12,434 downwards.
TTGAATCATGAGTGACACCACGAGCCCCAGTAAAAGACGTAAGTCATCTCCATGGACTCTACGATCACAAAGAAGGAGGACCCTTGGATGTGGATCGTGAATTGTATGGAAAATTAGCAGTGAATCCGGCAACACATAAACTTGTAGAAAAATTCAATATTCCAATTCGAACAGGTTACTAGTTAGAATTTCTTTTTAAATATATATTCAAGATTGTGTTGATTGAGCTCTAAATTTTGCTGGCGTAATTAGGGAAAGCGTGGAAGGTTAATGCCGGTCAAATATGTCGCCTTCTAACTGTGAATGGTCCGCAAGTTGGAGACCTAAATATATGGAATGCAGCAAATCCAAGGGAAAGAATGTGGGCAGCGAGAACAAGTGTATACATGCAATCCAATCGGTGTGGAGGTGTATGACATTGTTGACACAAGTTTGTTGAAACAATGGAAGCCCCCGACACTTCCTGCTTACAATAAATTGCATGGGATCAATTTACCCCAATGGGGTGATTAATTTGTAATTCACAATTTATAACAAAATAATTAAATAATTGGAGTCTAAAACTGGTGATATTCATAAATTATCAAACTGAATATCGTATTTATATTGATGGCCCCCATATTTGTATGAAAAACCGAATAAATACATTTTGAATTAGCGTAATACCTTAGAATTCCTTGATTTGAAATGATTTCGCCCAGTTTGAACTCCATGGTCAATTAAACCCATTAATTACATTTATCCGGACTACTATCTGTAAATGTAATCAATTTGCTTTGCTACATCATTCTAATTTCCTCTGTGTTGATAAATGAGAAATTACATTTTTATAGCACTCCCACATTTTTTAACACCAACTGCAAAAAAATCGCAACTCTACAACAATTAATTAAACAAACGTTTCTAAACTGCATTATTTATACAGAATGGGAAAATCATATTTAGCGTCTCAACTTCCACTTTTCTTTGTTCGGTGAACATCATTTCGACTTTTCTTAGATTTCGGCTCATGCATGGAAAAGTCAAATTGAGAAGTGAAGGCAAGTGCATTGAGCCACGGAGATGAGACCATCTGCTCCTTGTGCTCATTTTTATGAGCTCTCGGACCGATTGAGTTGGTGTTTTTGTTTGGATGAAAAAATAATATTCGTTGTTTTTAAACTTTTTTTTTATCAGAACTCAGTCATGTAATTTTTATTTGTAGCTTGTAGCCATTTAAATTATTTGTTCACTCAGTTTTTAACGTACGTATTAGTGGAATGGATCAGTGGGAATTTGCTTCCGGTATGCTCCTTCCAGGGGAAAATGTTGTCATTGTACAACAGCACGTCAGACTTTACAACGGAGAGGAGAAGATTCAAGTTAGTGCACAATTTTAAAAATTAATACAATACTTAATCTTAGGAGAGATTGAAGATGAAGTGAACCTAACGTCCAAACGTTTAAAAATACTATGTTTAAAATGTACAGGGTAAAACCGATACGGGTCGAGTGACATTGACAACACATCGCTTCCTTTGGGAGACTCCATCAGTCAAGGCTAGTTTTTTCTTGTCCCTTGTTAATAGATTGGAAAAGGAAGCGAAAGGACTCACTTCAGTGTTCTCAGGAAAATCGCCCAAAATAATTGTCCATGTAAATCCATCCAATAAATCTAAGCCAGGGTGAGTGAATCAATGAAATGAAAATATGTTGTGTCAAAAGAAAATAGGTTTGTACTTGTAAATTTAAATATGCATTCATTCATTTAACTTTAATGATTTTTTAGATCCGCGGCCTCGCCCTTTGCAAGCGAAAAAGTGTGTTCCTATTTTAAGTTGGGTTTTACCCAGGGTGGTCTTGAAGAATTTTTGAATAAGTTAGCTGACACTCTCAGGCAGAAGAATTGGGAAAAGAAGCCTCCAAAACCAGAACCTAAACGAAGACTTGGGATTTTAGGAATAGAAAGAGATTTGAAAGATGAAGCACGGAAAACTGACCAGCAAATATCTGAAGCCTTCCATGATCTCAAAAGTTTGGTGGAAATGGCAAAACCTATGGTTCAAATAGCAAAGAAAATTTCAGATAAGGCTGCAGTAAGTTTTAGAATGGAGATGAGCGAATAATTTGTTGATCTGATCAATCATTATTTTGAACTGAATTATCATTTCCAGGCGAAACAAAGACAAGCAGCCTCTGCAGGATCTGCCACGGGAGAAGGTGACACGCTGCAGTTTCGTAAACAACTTCTAAGCCTTGGAATAGAAGATCCTGTGACAAAGGAAGCCTATTCAAACAAAGATGAGTATCATATTCATCTTGCAATGGAAATTTGCAAAGCCTTAGATAAGCCAGTTCTTGTAAGTGTTTAAAGTTGACTTGCTTCTGTAAAGTGTAACAAACAGAGTAACTCGAATGAGAAACTGCGATGAAGTTAATGAATTCTTCTATTTGATTTAGGACGCCGGAGGAATGATGACTCTCGTTGAAGCCTACTGCAGAATAAATCGTGCTAGAGGAGTTCATGTAATCTCGCCGCATGATTTAATGAGCGCTTGTCAGATGCTGAAACGAGTCCCTAATCCAACCTTGACTTTGAGAGAATTTGACACAAAAGTCAAAGTTCTTCAACATTGTTTCATACGATGACGATCTTCAAGTTGCCCAAATTATGTCTTTGGTAAAGATGTGTTTCTTAATTATTCGTTTTGATTATGACCTTTCACTCTTTAAATTTTTTCTTTTTAAAAATTTCCTGAATAGCTCGAGACAAAGGGCTCCCTTTCTCCAGACGAATACGCAAATGAAATCAAAATCCCACTGTTCGTCAGCAAACAAAGTTTGGCGATGGCTGAGTCGCGTGGTGAATTGTGCCGAGATGAATCAGTTGAAGGACTTCGATTTTACCCCAATCTTTTTAAGACGCATTCAAATATACTTGAAATCTGTGATTAATTATTAATAATTCCATTAAAAAAATAAAAAAACGAAACGATAATACTTTAATATATTGTTGTCGTTGTGGGACAAGTTTTTTATTAGTTTTTATTATAGCCTCTCTGTTCCTGTTAAAAGCTAGCATAATAATACCACATACGTACGTTACATTATAACTTGTAACAAAAACACAAAACACCTTTAGTCGTCAACAATCAATAATTAACCTTACGTAAACTTTATATCCATACTCTATATCATCAGTAGGCAATAATATTTCAAGTCATTTTTACACATTCTGAGTGACAATTACCGTCATCAACAGTTTGAAAATTGCTTCATTTATTTATTATTTTAAATAAAGCAATTATTTGAGGCAACACAAAGGCGTGCGGACAATGCAGTTTTTGTATGCAATATCTTTAGCGTAACAATAACTCAAACGTGTTTTTAAATTATTCATTTTACCTACCGTATGTAGCATATTATCATTATTTGCAGTAAGAAACTTTTCCCGAAGACAAATCTTGAATTTTATTGCTTTCTCTGAATTCAGAAGGTGTGAAAGAAAAAAATTATTTCTTAAAGGCTGAGGAAGCTATATCTCGTTTTTTTTCTAATTTTCATAGAAATTCATTCTCCTACAGTTTGCATCGTTTTAACCAGACTTGTAACTTTACATTTTAGGCAGGGACACCGGCTCTTTTTACAACGAGCCTAGTAGCCATACTATATGTATTACATTATTACCTATTTCTATTATCCATAAACTTATAACATCATTTTAGGAACATTGATTATTTTAAACTTGAAAATGCATATAAAAACAACGAAAAACATCATCACTCAATCAATACTAACCTTCTGGAGTTCTTAAATGTACAGCATTAATAAAGCTTAAAAATGCTATTAAAAACGGGAATAGAAGGCAAAATTCCCTGAACCCTATTCCGGTAAAAAATGCATTTAATATTCAGAAGGTTTTTGACCAAACCCAATCATTGTAGTGTCTTAAATGGGTGTAGACATTATTGTAATCTCACATTCACTTAAAAAAGAGTAGATTGAGATGGGTTAGTCACACATAAATGGCTTCAATTTGACTAAATGTTAAATGAGAAACAAGCAATTACTTTTAATTAATACTGTAGGCTATTCCTTTGCGTATCTTAAATCTTAGAACTGAAACGAGAAGAATTTCGAAACGAATCCATGCATTTGTGTTTTAAACTATTAAAAATTAGGCAAATTTGCGTAAAATCAGAACAAATGTTATGAATGCCAATTAACTTACATAATTTCAAGTTCAAAGCATGAACCTTTGGAACTGTCTTGATAAAAGCAAGTATTGATAATTTCTTGACCAATCTTTCTAGCAATACAATTATCACTAAATTATTATCTGCTAAACATCTAATTGTCTAATACTATCAAAGTCTACAAGACATCATTTAATCTAGTTCATATATATATGTATTTAATTAATTGATAGAAGGCATTAGGTTGGTAGAAGTAAAGTTTACTTTACAATTATAATAGCCTCGCTCAAAATAGAAGGGTAATCATAAATAGCAAAAATGATCTTATTTCCGTTCCGACCCTATCTAACATAGATTATATCTACATTATTTTTTAAATATTTAGTCGGATGTAAGATATGAATATGAATTAGTACAATGGAGACAGGTTTGATATCATGGATATAAAGTGCCACTCTGGTTACAGTTACAGATAGACGTAATTCATATTTACTGATTTCTTCAGCACTCTCAACGTAATCGGATGCATGTAAATAATAACAATTTTCACATTAAGTAGGATTAATGTCTCGTGTCAGAGCACAAAAATAACAAGTCTGACTCTCTAAAGCTAATAAAGCCATTTACAGAACGATAATCTTGATCGTGGTAGATAAATCATTAATATACGCAATTCGCGATTTTTTCACCACGTCAGAAATTATTACCAATCAATTTCATATCATATATTCTTTTTTCTCTATACAAATGTTCGTAGCATTGATTTTCGCTAACTTAATAAAATGCAATACCTTAGTACGCAGTATAATTTTTTTCGCTTTCCTTCGTCAACGTAATGATTTGTTTCAGTGATATTATAAGAATTATTGCACACCACTTATTAGTAACCACCATCTCTAAAAGAACTATTGGTAGATAAATCATTAATATACGCAATTCGCGATTTTTTCACCACGTCAGAAATTATTACCAATCAATTTCATATCATATATTCTTTTTTCTCTATACAAATGTTCGCAGCATTGATTTTCGCTAACTTAATAAAATGCAATACCTTAGTACGCAGTATATTTTTTTTCGCTTTCCTTCGTCAACGTAATGATTTGTTTCAGTGATATTATAAGAATTATTGCACACCACTTATTAGTAACCACCATCTCTAAAAGAACTAAAAGCATTTGGATCTAAAGTATTATAACATATTTTTCGATAATTTCTTTGTTATCAGCAGCAGCAGAGTGAAAATGATCAATATATGTATTGTAAAGACTTTTCTCATGTCAACATCAAAAAAGCAGCAGCGCTCCTTATCCGCACCCTCCTCCACCTCTCAATAATCTTTTTTGTTGTGTGATAATCTCTCTGGAGTTCAACTCTTTTGCTTTCTTGGGGTCGGCTTTTCCCCAGTATGCATGCGAACATGGACGCTGAAATTGGAGGACGTTGCGAAAGCCTGCAAAATTTTAAACATACATGTTGAAGTATTCTTTTATAGACGTTTGTTTACTATTGAGTGTTGCATTTATTAAACCAACCTTTCCACAGTAACTGCACCGATAAGGCTTTTCTCCAGTATGCGTACGCATATGAACTAAATTAGCAAATTAACAAAATTAGTAACGTCGAATTTATTGTGCATGCATGGCCATTAAAAAATATTTAATTACATATATATTCCACGTGGAAATAATGACTTACCTTTCACGTTGGTCATTGTCGCATAGTTTTTACCTGGAATTTAAAACATTCAATTATTAACATATTGATTTCAATTTTGACAAAACAAGCAGCAGAAAATTCGATATCATGACTTACCACAAACATGGCAGTTGTAAGGTTTCTCTCCCGTGTGCGTCTTCAAATGCACTTTAACATTGGAAGCGGTCGCGTAGGCCTTTAAATTCAAGATTAGTCCGACATTTAAAAAATGTTTAAGGTTGATATTATTTTGTAATTAAAATTCAAAAATGATAAAAAATTACTTTTCCACAAACTTCACATGAATAAGGCTTTTCTCCAGTATGTGTTCTCATGTGCACTTTCAGGTTTGTCACGGTGGCAAAATTTTTCGAACAGACGTCGCATGTATGTGGTTTGACCCCTGCATGTGTTTTCATATGAGCTTTAACATTAGTCAAGGTAGCATACTGAAAACAAGAACAATAGCATTTTTATAAAGACAATTCAACTAAAACGGGATTTTATAGCTGTGAATATCTTTTAATAAAACTTACTGATTTGCCACAGGTCGAACAATTAAATGGTTTCTCACCAGTATGCGTCCGAACATGGACCTGCATGGATTAAGAATCCCATTATTGATTAAGATATTGTATAATTGGATTGTATACAAGAAACGTGTTATTAGCAAACCTTTAGCTGATTCGGCGTCGCGAAAGACTTCGAACAAAGGTCACAAGCATGTTTCCGCTGCTTTGCTGAGGAGGACGATGAGGAAGAAGGCGAAGGAGACATTGTCGTTGGATTTGGAGTTGACGGATGTTGTTGTTGTTGTTGCTGCTGCTGTTGCTGTGGAGGAGGTTGTTGTACAGGTGGAGGCGGTGGCTGTTGTTGTGGTGGCTGAGGTGGTGGAGGTTGTTGAGGAGGCGCTGCTGCTGGTGGATGTTCAACTCTAGTTATCCCCGCTACAACTCCCCTAGGATCGATATGGAGCTGAATAGGATGATGAGTGGGGAACGTGTCCCGCTTATCAATGAAGTGTTGGTATGGATGAATTCCTAGTGAGCCGTTAGGCACAGTCGAACATAGCGACAGTGGATGCATTTGACGAAATTATTGGTAAAGAACCTGCAGTAAACACAAAATCAACTGAAATTCTTCACATGCACATGATACACATTTCATTGTATCCTTAAAACACTGGATATAAAATAATTTTTCAATAATTCATTAATGAAGTGCAACCTTACATAAAACTCGAACAAAAATAGAAAAAGCAAAAGCACGATCGTGTAATTTCCTCTGCAAAATGTTCACTCCTTCCTTTAAAGAAGACGCTGCAGATTTCAGTCATAGACTGTACGTGAACCGTTCCAAGGCCCTATTTAATCGAAGAACAACAGTCAACAAAACCGATAGATATAATAAATCATTCACTTCCACTAAAATTTAAATGCAATCGTAAGAGTTTTATATAATCCTTACCTGCTTTGCGAAAAAAAATCTTATCTGTTTACAAAATACGTCGACGAGTTTTAAAAAGTTGGTAAGCAGTAGTGTAAATGCTTCTTCGCTTTTGCTCACGTTACTCACGTAAATGGATGTAGATGCTTTTACTACAAAAATTTAATCTTTTAGAAAACTCTGAAAGTAAAAATCTCTTTGCTCAGGCATCAGCCACGCTCACGGGAGTTACACACAACTCATAGGTTCACATTAAAGGGGGAAGCGGACATGGAGTAGCTAAATGACTCTTTAATGGTGCAATTAAAGTGAAAAGTGAAATGTCAATATTTCAGTACAAACCTCTCTACAGGCACAGAGGCAGAAGAGCTTAAAGGAAGAAGAACATCTCAAAGAGACTCAATGGTTGTTGCAGACAGCATCCATTCTCATGCTATTATTATTGCATACATACAATACAAACATGGGGTGCATTTTTTTTCACTATTAACCTATCCGCCTTATGCATAATGAAGGAAAGGATATAATATGTAAACACTACGTTACACCTTATCCTCCTCATGTTTTCAGTATAAAAAAATAGAAATTTTTTCCCTATAGCACATAACATTTATTGCATTGCTTTTGCTCCTCTTGAAATTGAAGATTACATAGGGCCAGTACGATATACCGGAGGATGCAACTCTATGATAGTCCAAATGAACTTGGCGATTTCGGCTATAGAAAAAGTAGCAAATAGAAATAGTACTCCCGCCTACAGTCCCGAGTACGCTTGATACCAGCGCAAAGAATATTTTGACAAGACTTTCTCACGAAAAGGTAAAGTTGAAGTCATCAAAGTTACTACGTTACACCTTATCCTCCTCATGTTTTCAGTATAAAAAAATAGAAATTTTTTCCCTATAGCACATAACATTTATTGCATTGCTTTTGCTCCTCTTGCAATTGAAGATTACATAGGGCCAGTACGATATACCGGAGGATGTAAAACTATTGTAGTCCAAATGAACTTGGCGATTTCGGCTATAGAAAAAGTAGCAAAGAGAAATAGTACTCCCGCCTAGAGTCCAGAGTACGCTTGATATCAGCGCAAAGAATATTTTGACAAGACTTTCTCACGAAAAGGTAAAGTTGAAGTCATCAAAGTGAACGCGAAAGGAGAAAATGAAAACGCACAAAAAGAGAAATAATATCCGCCGCCGTGTCCGTGAGAAGAAGGGAAGAGCACTGCACTTTTAGAATATCCTGTCCGTATTAACCTTAATATAAATGCGTTTACATTGTTGTAAATTCGGGTATATTGGCCGGATCTCGATCTCAATTTTCAAGATTATGATGACATGCTGAAATAATCCAATTTAATTGTCCAGATTTTTTTTGTAATAAGCTGTTTTGGACAGTAACTTTTCATATTGCCCCAAGTATGAGACAATATGAAATGTAAAGCAATCGTCTTTTTATGTATACCCGAATAATTTGGAATTTACGGCATATTGAAACTTGAAACACCTCTCGGGCTTTTTGGTGGCAACAATCGTGGCATTCATTTACGTTTACGGACCTATTTTAGAGTTTAAGTTCTTTGGTAAGTCTTTTTCGCGTTTTATTTCTTGTTTCTCCTCTTTTTGGTGGCAACAATCGTGGCATTCATTTACGTTTACGGACCTATTTTAGAGTTTAAGTTCTTTGGTAAGTCTTTTTCGCGTTTTATTTCTTGTTTCTCTTCTTCCTCCTCTGCTTCTGATGACTGACTCTTTCTTCCCTTAGCTTTACTTATTTGGCCATACCAAAAGCAGGCTAGACTTCGACTTGACTTGATTTTTTTTATTATTTTCGTGTTATATTATGTTGTTCAGAAAAGCTACAGCAGCAGAAGTAGCAGATTGGCTTTGGCTAGAGAAAAAAAAGCGTTTTGTTTTTACTACAAAATACATATGTACAAGAAGAAGAATACGTGTGATAGTGACTTCAACTTTTAATACTTCCTCGGAAGAACAATAATGTTTTTTTTTTCGTTCTCCATCACCGACCCGAAGAATGAGAGAGGAGAGGAGGAACAAAAACATATCCCTAAAAAACTCCAACAAACTAAAACTCTTTTTCCTATTGTTTTTCTTACATGCAATATTTATATGATTTTATGCATAACAAAAAAAATGAGCAGTTTGACTTTGCTTCGCTGCTGAAGAACATGTTCTTTTCTTTACAAACTACGCGGAGAGGGAGGAAGGAGTCACTAATGTCAGCATGGAGGAAAAAGAAGAAGAGAAGGGAAGTTTTTTTTAGGCGAAAATGTATTTTGTCTACTACTTTGACTTGACTATATAGTAATTTCACCTTTTCCTTTCTTCTTCTTCTCATTTGATGACGTGAATGAATGAATATCTGCTTTGGGATATAGGAAACGTTTTTTGACGACCTTAATCTTGACTTGGCATCGCATATACCCCATTTACCATTCCGAAAACGGCGTCTCCTCTTCTTCTTCTTTTTTCTTGAACACTGGGATTCTCATATTTGACTTGATTATATTTTCTGGTGGTTGTACTAGTGGTTTCGTCTTCCTCAAAGTCACTAAAAATCTCATTTTAGCCTGGTCAGGAGAAATGAAGCTTTTAAGAGGTCTGAAAGAAGAAACTGCTTCCCCATTAAAAATGAACGTTTCTGTATCCTTTTTCCTAGCTTAAAAAGCCTTTTTGTTTGGTTATTTAATATTGTTTTACACGTAATATTCAATCCTTTCCTCTTGCTAAGTGGCGGTGCTATGGCTTAGGAAAACGCATTGATTACGCTCGTAGGTTCATTTGTTTCCTTGCTTCCTAAAAGTTTATTTCTCCCACTAACTCCCACTCCTCCGCTTCTTCTTCTTCTTCAGCTTCCGTCTTTCATATGTGCGAAGAAGACGCGGTAGACGATTCGATAGAAGTGAAGTTGAAAAGCCGAAAACATGGATTTAAACAAAAAAAGATAATACACGCTTTAACTTTGTGCAAACTTATGGTCATTTCTGTTCTGTCTTGACTTGACTCGAGCATGCATGGCATATGGTTCAGGAAAGTAAAATGGAACTTTTTTATTGCCCTTTTTACACGCTTTTGTTTCGCCGTTTCTCCATTTTCAATTTTTCCATCTGAATCTGAATGCACAAATCTAAAGGAAAAAAGAATAGCTCTATTTTTTATATATTAATATCTCGCTCGACACAATGACGACGTCGTCCATAGTCGACCAAAGAACTTCCAGTGTTCAATTCCATGCAAAAGAAAGAGTGAAGCTGGAACTGGAATAGGGTAAAGTAATTTTCGGAGCTGAGATTGAGATTTGGGAAAGATAAAAATGTAAAAAAGCTGAAATTGGATCTCATATTTGTTATATTTGTTTCTCTCTGCTTCACTGACGCTTCTAACATAGATTTTGTGATGATGCTAGATTTGGTCTGGATTTGTCGGATTTTTCGGTTTTCCATGAGATGAGATGCTTGCTTTGGCTTTGAGTTTTCTTTGATGCATTCATTCGGGACTTTTTTTAGTAGCTGGATCTAGACTCGAATCTGGATGAGAATGAGATGAATAAAACGACTGAAATAAAGATACATTTTTAGGGTGGGATGATGGGATTAAGAACAGTTTTCTCCGAAGCTTATTAGATTGCTTCTAGTTAAGGTTCCACATGAAATTGGTTTATTTTATCGGGCTCATAAATAAAAAGTGTACGGATTATATACATACGGGGAGAAAAAAGAGGGTTCGATGCCAACCAAGTAACTCTGTTTGGTTGTTTTTCTGAACCCTCCACATCCACACCACCACTACCACCGCACGAGATTGCGATTGTGCTCTTTCTCTCCTCCTCAGTCCTCACGAGATTTTCTTTTTGGTAAATAAGGTCGTAGAAGAAGAAGTATGGAAAATTACCCTCTCCCAATACAACTTCACACATGAGACAAAAAAGTGAAGTGAGCAAGCACTTCTCTCCTTCCATCTCTCTCATTTCCGTAAACATGAAAATTGTCCTTTTAGGACGAACCATAAAAGACATTAAACTTTGTCGGTAAATGTTTTTGTATAGAAAAGTGGCTGCTCAGATGAGAAAAGGAAGGCGAAAGCGATAAAGAAGTTCATTTAAGTCGTTGAAGAACTCAAAATGAAATTGAGTCATGCATGGTCATGAAACAATGAATCACATATTACATCACGTGAAAAAAAGGCGAGATGCATAAAAATCTGAAACAGTGGTATCTCAGAATGCCCCAAAAATTAACTCATGAGATAAATCCTTATGGACTCACCTTTTTTATCCAGCCGTCGAAATGAAAACGTTGTCTGGGACTCATGATGATCATATGACACGAGCAAAAAATAAATTGTTGTACAATGAAACGAAAGGAAACGCTTTCGGTTGACACAATATAATTTCGCAAATTGCATATCTGCTCCGATTGCGAACAACCATCGCAACCACTAATTCTAAAAGTTGTACATTTCTCTAAACATTTCTGCTAATTATTATCTCCCAACTTCCGGTTGCACATGTGTATTTGGATCGTATCGTGTTTACGTAGTTTTTATCTAGATTACTTTTAAATTATTCTATTTTGCAGCATAAATATGCGAAGAAACAAATAAAGTGAAAGATGGGAAGAAAGTCCCGAAGGAATGCTCAAACAAAGAAAAAAGTACTGGAGCAACCGCTGGCATCCATTGTGATATCTGAAAGTAGCGAGACCTTCGTTCTTGGTCCAAGTGAAAGCAGCAGTAAAAATGAAGCGGGTGCATCAGATCCTGAGATTATGACAAACACAGAGCCAGAACCAGAAGAGGGGACAACCTTGATTCCAGGAGAAGAGATCAAAGAGGAAGACGAAGACACAATATCACTGCTGGGACCTGCTCCATTTCCTCCGACATCGTCGACGTCGTCCGTTCTTCTCCACCCGCCTTTGTCGAACCCATCGTCAGCGTCTTTTGGTGGAGACAGTTGCTGCAGTGATTCCACATTAGATGAGGACGCGAGAAGAACGGAAGCGGGAGTCCAGATTTCAACGTCATCATCGCCGGTAGAACAAAATGATCGGGAAGAGAAGCGGAGAAAGAAGAAAGCGAGGCAAAAAGAGAA
>JAHZMX010000957.1:0-10498 GCA_027743895.1 Seira musarum | reverse complement strand
TAGCGGTAGTTAGGGGGTCTGGGAGACATTATGAAAGAATACAAAGCAGTACAGACAGGCTCTGCTTTCACTTCACCATCTCGACTGACACTGAGCAAGTTGCCTGCAGCTCGCAGCCTAATGTGGGGAGCGGATTTGATTTGGACTTTATGTAACTTTATATCGTGCGCTTATGCATGTGATACTCTGGCGCGTTACAATAACACATTCTGACTCTGGAAAGAGATAATTATCTGCGCGTATATATCTACGCGTGGAGGTAGTTTTGTTACAATGTACTGTATGTGATTTACTCCAAACAGTGAGTTTCCTTGCTTCTGGTGGTATCGTATTCCATTTTGCAAAGGCTCATGACTTCTTAGAAATTCCAAATTGTCAAGAAGAAATCAATTCATGTCCTCAAACGCACATTCGTTCTATCTCGTTTCACCCAAAATTTGGAGTCTAACCTCATTTTGTTATTTCCTGGGTGTTTACATAAAGGGGATTTAGTATTGCCAGAACCAAAAACCGTAGGCAAATCCATTTTTACTTCATTTCCTTTTCTAAAAAATGTTTTGAACAATTTCCCGTGTGAATCCTCTTTCCAAGGAAATATACTTTTCCTTAGTATTAGCCTGCTTGCCTTGCCATAATTCGACTGGCGTTGGCCTAAAAAGCATTTTTATGAATGAAGCAGATTGATCATAATGTCCCATTTCTTCCTACTCTGAAGCACGTATAAAATTTCAAAGCAACAATAGCCAGTCTTAGGACTTTTTGACCGCTTTAAAAACTTGAAAATGTATTTGCAGATCACTTGTATGATTCGCGCTCCTGGGTTAATAATAAATTAAAATTACATTAGAACTCACATTATTTCAATGAAGATGATAATTCAAAGCTTTGTAGAAATCCTTGGTGGAACTTATGAAGCTACAAAATTTCAAACAAAAATGATTTTTAACCGGTAGGAAGTCCGTGTTCTTTTCCTGATATCAAAATTTCATGGACTAAACAAATGCGCGTAAAATTCTCAAAAATATAGTTTGCTCCAAAACAGTTTTTAACTATTTTGTATTATCATTTCTAAAGTGAAGTAAATAAAATTGGCGAAATGAAGCCTCAATTTCAGAAGTATCAAAATTACTCTATATTCTTTCCAGAGAATCGATCTCTATTGCAGAGAAAGAGAAAATAGCTGCTCATTTNTTACCGTTGGGTCCCAAATCAACCCATTTCGCTCAGTCCTGACACATTTCTGATAAATAAATTCACTCGTTGTGGCTATCCACAACGAATGAATTTATTTGTTGGAGGACGAACGTTCCGGTGACAGGTAAATGATTTTTCTAAGAAGCCGCAGGCCGAAACATTAGTTACGACCCATTTAGGTATTTGTAGACTCAAGCAAGGAAAAGTTCCGTTCAGTGAATGTTAAATAAGTTTTTCTGTGAAGAGCCTCTTTCCCTTAAGAAAATTCCATTATCTCCCGCATCATAATGGGTTTATACTTACATACAAATATTGACATATTCTAAGAACAACGCGGAGTGAAGTAGTACAATTACACGTTGAGTGTACCCTCAGCAAGTCCGTTTCTCCCGCACCATAATGAATTTATACTTACATACAAATATTGACATATTCTAAGAACAACGCGGAGTGAAGTAGTACAATTACACGTTGAGTGTACCCTCAGCAAGTCCGTTCTGAGTAAACACCCACTTGTTTATAGATCGGAAACGTAACTTCGAGGAAATATAGATGTACATAAGATTAGCCTAAAACAATCGTAAATCTGATTCAAGTGTGCTTCTATACTATATCAGGTTGTAATGAAACTAGCGTTGAAAACATCATATTTACATCTCTATTGACAGCTTTTTTCCTCAAAGAGCTATTTATTAGGTCCAGATTTCAGTTTGTGTAGAAAAAACTTTACTAAACTTTTGTTTCTTTCTTGAAGATGCATTTGTTGAATCCATAGTCCAACAAAAACAATTGGAAAATCTAAGGATGCATTGAAATTTTGCGTTTAGTTAGCCTCAGAAGACCTGAATCGAATGTTTTCAGCTCATAAAAATCATGTTCAGTAATAATACTGAATGCATGGGAAAGGGAAGTTTACTAACCGAATGCTTTTTATTAACTCACCCTCAGTCACTTGGAAGTCATATTGCAGTTTGCCTAAAGACGATTTCAAAATTGGCGAATATAAAAAAATAATAATAATGCTTACTTAATACATACTTACGAAACTATTGAATGCGATTTCGTTTCTAATAACTCAAAATGGATACCGAAAAGGGTCACAGGAAATTTTCTGTAGAAATTCACTGATGCGGCGAAATGCTTCCAGAGAAAATCACTGGAAACTCCTTCCTTATTTTCCCATCCGCTTTTTACTAAACTATTATCAACTTATTTGCTTCAGAGGGCTTATTATTTTAACCTTGCATGTTCCCTGTGCATTTCCATTAAGGTCACTGCCGTAGCCTAATTGAAAAACGAAAGGAAGAAAAAACGGAAAAAGACCTTAAGTATGAATGTTCGACATTATTGGAAATTAATATAAGATTAGGCTTTAATCCAGTCCACATCACTCTATCTCGTTGAGTTTTTATTTTAAATTTTGAATAAATAAAAGCTCCTGATGGCAATATTCATGCAACAAGAACTGATACTTAGAGATAATAAAATTTTATATGCTATACTAGTTCTATATAAGAATTTTCTTTTTTATAAAGTTTTCCATAGCGCTCTTACGTCTTTCTAATAACTATTTTCCTTCGCTTTTTCCTCATTCGTATAATGAATGATTGACGTTTGGTGGTCAAACTTAATTGTTTTTTGCCAGCTCTCTTAAAAATTTTGTGAAGTTTCCAAAAACGAAATAAATTCACAGTTCATGGTACGCGAAAAACCAGTTTCATTTCGGTTTACTTCTTAAAAATTTAGTTTTGTTTAATTTTACTTTCAATTAATTTAGTTGAGTGAATTAACTGAAGCGATGGTGCACCGAATATTAAATATCTTAAAACTGATTCTCAAGTTTAATTGTATCTGCGAGTGGGAAGTAATTTGTATTTTCGACAGGCAATACTATCTTTTGTTTCCCCGGATGAAACAAATGGCTGAATAAAAGACGTGTATAAGCAAGAGCTCTCCCTACAGGCAGAAACAGTTTGTGTTCCGCTTTCTCCGTAGTAAGACCAGTAGTTTTTATTTTCTTCATTCCTTCATATTACTTGTACCATATCATCCCGTCATCTCATCGTCTTCTCAAAGGCAGCTTACTTTGTTCCTGCATTAGATTTTTGCTTACATTAAGTACTGCGTATTCCTTCATATTACTTGTACCATATCACCCCCTCATCTCATCGTCTTCTCAAAGGCAGCTTACTTTGTTCCTGCATTAGATTTTTGCTTACATTAAGTACTGCGCTCTCATCGATTGAAGAGAATCCTGTGGATGTGCGCATTATGATAATTCCAAAAATATTCCCAAATGACGAAGAACTTCCAGGAGTAGTGGGCGCTAAGGAATCGACTAAATGTAGTGACATGGAAATCCGTCTTCCCACAAGTGATTCAGCCAACAATGACGCAGCCAATTCTGACTTTGAGAACAATCTCGGTTGGGCTTTCGCCGTTTGCATTCTGCACATTGTGAGTTTGGAACTTTAATTTAGCCAACAATGACGCAGCCAATTCTGACTTTGAGAACAATCTCGGTTGGGCTTTCGCCGTTTGCATTCTGCACATTGTGAGTTTGGAACTTAATTTTCTCCGTATTTAATTTGAGCTTGTCGGTAGTTGCAATAGTTTTTATTAAGCAATCTATTAGCTATTTTGGATTTGGTTTTTATAAACAAGCAAATGCATGGATAAAGCTCATCCTAGAAACTTTTGCAAAAAAATGAAAATACAAAAAACGCTAGGTTAGGTTAGGTCAGGTTCCTTGATCCTTAAATATTTCCTAATCATATATTAAACTCTATATATTGCATCAATTTTCATAAAATTTGTGCCAAATCGCTATGATTAGAACTGCCTTTTGTAATTTTAAAAGTAAGAATGGTTGAAACTTCATGTACTTAAATTTTCTACAATCGCTAGAGAAAAAACCTAACGAGTTTTTTCTGCTCTATATTAAGGCTCAGAAATCCGTTGAACTAATGTAAAACAGGATATATTCAAAAATTGTGTTTAGGCTAAATTTCAAATAGTTCAAAACGAATCCAAATTCAAGACATTTTTACACATTTCAGTGGATATTATGTTGCCATGAAAATAAGGTTTCAAAAGTTGACCTTCTATATTCTTTTCCTTCATGCCTTACAAATGGCTCGAGTTTTTTCTGCTCTATATTTAGGCTCAGAAATCCGTTGAACTAATGTGAAACAGGATTTATTCAAAAATAGTGTTTAGGCCAAATTTCAAATAGTTCAAAACGAATCCAAATTCAAGACAATTTTACGCATTTTGTTGGATTATTACGTCGCCAAGAAAATAAGGTTTCAAAACTTGACCTTCAGTATTTTTTTCCTTCATGCCGTGCAAATGGCCAAATAAGATATATTGAAACGCCATGACACGCCATGACTTCTAACACGCATTAGATGTATTTTCGCAATGGTAGAGCTGTGATGATCTCATAAATACTTCATGTTATTCATGCGATGTCCCTGTACCGTTTTTGTTTAATTCTGACAAAAGAAGAAAGAAAGAAAGTGGAAAAATAGTGAATAAAGTTGAAAAAAATAGTGGAAAACTTTGCAAAAACTTTATTGTGTTCAATATTCTAGTAAATTTACACAAAGTATGACTCCAATTGTGAGTTGTATAGCATTTAATTTATATATGTTAATGCTCGTGTTCTTCCCGAATGGACATTGAATAAAGCACTTTTACCCTTCAATACATTAAAGTGGCGACAAATAGATGTGTTGTCGTTAATTTCTGCTCCGTTGCAGAAAACGAATGAGAATAATAAATGTACGTAGAATCCATGCTATGATTGAACTTGAAGAAGAATTGCATTGAGTGCCAACATCTTTGTAAAATATCCGGAGGCATAAAAAGAATCAGATATAACGTAATTGGAAATTCCGTATCCAGAACATTGAGTAATACATTTTAGCCTGACTTGATGAAGTCTTCCGTGTAGATCTTAATTTTCCTGAAGCTACTTGGCCGTGATGTTCCACGTGATGGAATTCTTTAATAAAACGAGCAAAAAGGCAGTATTCAGTTTCTGAACAGGAATTTATTCGTCACTTCAAAACAAGTTTTTAGCAAAAAGTCTTTCTCTCGTTGAGGAGAACTTATTATTTCCGCACAAATTTTTTAGTAGATCAGTTTTTACTAAGTTAAATGAAAACATCTTAATATAGTTTATCGATGAATGTTTTTAACCACTGATTTTAAATCGTTCTTCTGCAAGCAAATGTTTGATATTAGGTTGTTTCATTCACACTTTAAAAAGTGCTTAATAAAATGACTAAGGACATTGTTTTTATTAAGGAACGGTTATTAATTGACACGATTTCACTGAATTTGAAATACAAAAATTATTTAAAAGTTCCTGTCTTTCCGCTTTCCAATTTTCAGGGAAAATGATACCAAATTCAGAAATCATGCTACAACGTCTTCATTTATTTTCCCTGTTCGTTGACAAGTTTTTCAAGAACAACAAATCGCGAACTGCCAGCACCTAATAAATTATGCTCTATATCTAGGCATGATAATAGGTTTGTCTGGACATTTCTCCATAGTTTTGGTCCCCATTCAGACTCTGCAAACTGAACAAACTCAACACTAACAAACTTGGGAAAGGTCTAAGTACGCTTTCTTTTGATAAAAATTGCTATTCTCATGACACTTCTACTTATGAAGGTAAGTAAGCGAATGCAAAAAACCATTATTATCCCCTTATCAAAAACGCACATATGTATAAGTTGATGTAGTAAGAGAAGTTCAAAAATCAACTCTGACTTCCAGAAAATTTTAAGAATTTTTACGCTGACTTGGTGCTTACTATGTTTACTCTTTGCTCCTTCTTCTACTCATTATATTCCTCCTATTTTTGACTCTCATAATTGCCAAAAATGAATTGGACGCTACTAACACAGAGAAAAAAGGGATTCTTTTACTCCTTCATTCTGATAATCATACTGTTTCTATTAAGATTCTTGAATTGTTTTTGATGCAAATGGTTTGCGGTAGTGATAGACGTCGGCTAATATCAATAAAAAAAGTTAAGCAATCGAGGGTTGTTGTAAGTTTGTGGAGAAAACCGACTACCACTAAACTTAGCCGAAACAAAGAACATAAAGGCGTGAACTTAGGTATGAAAAGTTTTGTAATCCGTTCCAATTCTGTGAAACTTGTGATGTATTTAAAACATGAAATGAATTTGAATACCTTTGTGAATGGTATATGAATAACAGTAATTACGTAAATGCAAATACCTGTAACTAAATTCTGAGTCTGATTATGAACGTATAGTTGAATTGGATAACTGTATTTAAGACATTATTAAAAACTGAGTAACATCTGTAAACACTTAATTCATTCTGTATTTGTAACCTTGCAGGAAAAAAAAGTTGGGATGGTTTGGAAAAGTAATTTAGTAATACTTAAATGCCTTCAGTAGAGATTTTATTTGAATTCATCCAACGCCGCATGAATCTTAATTTCTATTATTTCCCGTTTTAGCTTGCGAATTTGAAACCGAGGTGGAAACCAACGATAAAATAAGTCGTGCCTATCTTAGTCGATCATTCGGTCAGCGTATTTCTCATTTTTGATATCACAAAAAAATTGAGAGTCTTGCTCTTGTACATGTATATATTATCCTGGGGTTGTTTTATACGACAATGATAGTTACGAAATACCCACACATATTAGAAATTGGAGTCAGCACTTTTATTAACAAAGAGTGAAATAGAGGATCATCGAGTTTCGTCCATTCGTTTTATTTTCACCTGAGGATAATTTCATGGAAACAAAGGTAAGTGTTGTCGTAGTCGTTTCCACACTAAAATTATATTACGCAGCATACTCAGTAAAACATATCACTCGATACTTACGGCACCATCCAACCAGCCAGTACATAGCACATTATTCACTTTGCCTCAAAATCACGTTGCAAGTTTGCCCAATCCATTTTACTTCAATAGGTTTTTGGACCCATCCATATAAATAATAGTTGCGTTAAGAGAAAGAATGAGGAATTTGAACTTGTGAAAGAATATATTATTATGACACAGAACAAACTGAGAAGTTAAATCGAGAAGCTGTTGACTTTTCTCCACACCATTTCTCCCATATTGGTGGAAACCGACCATAGTAGTTGTGTGCAAGCCACAATCCATTTCGTTTAAAAAGCAAACATACTTCACTTTCTTGGCTTTAGGGTAAGAAAGAAATATATTGGTCGTGGTTGCGGTAACTACTATAATTCAGCAACCTTCTACAATAAGTGATTGCTTCTTATGTAAGTGGGATTGACACTTACGTAGAAGTTATTGATAAGAAGTCCTATTTTTTAAACCGCTTCTTACGTCGTGTCATGTCAATCCAATTCTTTTTATAAAAATCAACCCTCCACCACATGCATCCAGACTATTTCACTAGATCTGGACCGTGGACATTCATTGCATTTTCACTATAACAAATAACACATGATAAAAGCCAAATGAAAGCATGAGGAAAACCGTTTACATTGTGTGCATATTTTTTTTTATCTTAGACATAGCGAAATCGATTCAACTGAAATACAATTAGTTTCGGAAGCGATTCGTTGAAATCAATAGTCGCTGAACGAATTTTAATCTATGGCTGATAGCATATTCTCCGCGAACCAGATTACGGAAAATAACCAACTCAACAAATTATTTTCAGCTTCATCGAATCGCTGACTTCAATGTCATCTTGATTATTACAATACGATTTGTTCTCTCCTTACATACTCATTCTCAATAAAGTCACAATGGGTCTAGCCTGTCACTTGCAAGATACATCTGGTACATGCTAAGATAATTAAGCAAGGTACTTACAGCCTCCGTCACAAAAACAATGAAATGACGCAACCCATTCGGCTGTTTAAATGAAGAATTTAAGAAAATCGACCAAGCATATGGCGCTTTTTCTATTGAAAATGCTTTGTATTCAAATCGTAATATAAAAAGCTAATCGTAAGTACGATTCAGAACCGTCACCGAGTATTGTTACGTAAAGCAAAATATACTTATTGCAAATCTAATGAGTACAACGCAACTCCCGTTTATATTCGATTTACCCATTACATTTGCTTGAGAAATGAAGTAAAAGCTTATGGTATTACTCATCTGTGACCTACAATTCCTAAAAACATTTGTGCTGAGATAAACTGATTTCCTTTTACTTTCCCAACGACAATTTTTTTGCACATGTATTGTAGTAATACGAATGACTCAGAGGTAAGATGGTAACAATACCATAGAATGATGTCATTTGAAATGATTGAGCTACACCTACACTAGCACACACGCCCACGTTTTTCTTTTCCCACTTCAATGCCAAATTCGGATATTGTCAATGGGAAAGGCTTCCTTTAGATAACTGGAAAATCTGTTTGAGATGATCTCTCAGAAAGCTTACAATATTCCTGAATCACTCATTTCTTTTAATCCGTACTAAAGGTAGCTTAAGTAGAAGCAAACTTATTTGTATTGATCGTCTTTGTGTCATTTATATGTGTATTTCATACACTATCATACTTGAAAAACATTTGCATTGTAATTAACGGCTTGAAAGGCGACCTAGCAATTAAAATTGGATCACATACCAAATGAAAATTAGAAGCTGGCACGGTAGACTTCACTTCATTAAAAAGTACAAAATTGCACTTCCATTTTTTGCATACTAAAAAAAAGGGACGGAAAAAGACCACTTCAAAATGTGCTAATTTCCGGACCACCCGTACATAATTGATTTTGCACATTAGCAAATTTTCTTAGAAATTTAAGTCGGCGTAAGCACAAAAAAAAAACATTTTTCTTGCCATATAATTAAGAAGTGTCGAATGCGTACCCATTTGCTTTTGATAATACAGAAAAATTTAGGTCGTTTCGGGTCCATGAAACTTAGTATAATTATTTTCATCTTGTGATGCTCTGCTTAAGAAAACTTGAACGAAAATGAAGACGTCTGTTGGCTTAGGTACGCACATGAAAGCTTAAGAAGAGCCATTTTTTTGTCTTTCTTGATGACATACTTCCTGCCTTTTCCTAGTTCAACGTTGTCTTTAAAAGGCTGAAAATAACATGATTTACCCTAATATTTCCCTGCGTACTCAAACCAACAAGATTTTCCTTTTCATTACTTTGCCGAAATTAGTTTTTACTTACCAACGTAAATCTGAAGTGGCTAAGATATTTTTCTAGTGTCATTTTAGTTTCTGTAGGTAAGCATGAACATACTGGATCTGGAAGTATGCGTCCTCTTTTCCTTGAGGACTTGAACGAGCAGTGGAGAAATCCACTCTAAAAGAAACAGTTCAAATTGCTCAAATCTGCAGCTTTCTGTTTTTCACTTCGAAAAAAGCAAGAAATAAAAACACACTCCTCCGTAATTAAGTATACACTCGGAGTTAAAGGCATACTAAATCAAAATGCAATCAACAAAAAGTTACACACATTCGGTATGCTAACCGCAACTGTTTGGTTTAAAAATGCTGACTATGACAAATAGGTAATTCCGGAGATGTTAAACAAATTTATTTGATGTGCGTATGTAATTTTAAATGAACCTCACTTTGAAGTAAACGACAATTCGTCCCAGAAAAGGAATAATTATTTCTTAGCTTTTTCCATCAAGTTTCCATTGCAATTAAATTTCAGAGAAAATCAATTACAACCCACACACAATCGAATTAAAATTAAAGGTCAAGTGCTTAATACAAAAACGATGTCCTGTTAAAAACCCATAAACCCTTACCTTCTGATTCCTTAATTGTATCGGAAGAATGAAATATGAAAGGAAGAAGTGGGTAGAACAATAATTAGTTTCTTTTTCAATGACATCCATATTGCGTGGTTCCTATTTTATCTCAATTTTTTCACGCTCACTAGAAAAAAATAATTATATCTTATTCTCTAAACATTTCCTTTGAGTAAAATGCTAGTAGAAACATAATAACATATTTCCGGTGAGAGAAAGAAGAAAAAAGAGAGGCAAACAACGACAACGGCAGCAACAATAGCTAGGATGCAACGAAACCATTTCTATTTTTCCCACTTTTCTTCTTAAAGACAATTGCTTACTCGAGTTGATCTTTGCTAGTTTCCTTCAAATCAGTCGCTGATCACGAAGGAAAAAGAAAAATAGGAAGAATAAGGGAAGTTGAATTACGAACACTTAGAGTATAATACGGGGACATGTACTCATGCTTCTAACTTAAGTAATTGCCTAAGGTGAATGGATGGGAAATAATTCTCCGGATGCATGTTACCTACTTTTCTTCTGTAAT
>JAHZMX010000956.1:0-10417 GCA_027743895.1 Seira musarum | reverse complement strand
AATTTGAACATTGTAATGGATGATTTCCTTCCGGTTACCTATTTCCGAACAAATTTTGATACAAAATTGAAAGGTGGACAATGATGGATTGCGAATGAGAGAGTATGGGTCATTTAGAAGTTATGAGGCACTTTACTATTATGTATATTCAACCTTGAATAAAGATTAATCCAAGACTTCCACTGAATTGAGTAAATTGCAAGGATGTTGAATGCAGTCATATATATTTGTAATGAAAGTTCCATAAAAAATATAAAGTTGGATGATATGATCATGATGATCATCAACATCATCATCAAATAATTTTTTATATGTGATGTGTTTAAATTGGAAAAGGATTTTGTGTTAGAGGTGGTCATAAAAAAAACTTTTTTATTTCTAGTTCGTTTCCCACGTTTTATTTTCTTTCTTCGCTTTCCTTATCCGCTTCTGCTCACAAGAAAAAAAAAGTTTCAATACGATGTAGGAGTTTCTCCTTTTTCGATTCCGTTCCTCCTCATTTTGAATTCCTTCTGCTCTCCGAGCAGATAAAGAGAAGAATGCTAAACAGAGAACACGTACACTGTCGACACATGCACACACACAGACACAGACAGAGAGATACACAGCAGAAGAAAAAGAAATGAGCTTGGATGTAGTACACGTTTCGATTCAAGTACAACAATTTTATGTGGAAATGGAATGGATACATGTTTTTTTTTTCACTGTGAATATGCCATGCCACTTCCACTACCACATTTAATTCTGGGGGAATACTATAAATATATCGCCACCGAGAAATGAAAAGACGCCAAGTTTTGCCCTTCTGTCACGGGTCAAAAGTCAAAGGATTGCGATTGCATTGAATAAAAGTCAAATATGAAACAATCCATTCCGACTTTCTCCCGACGATATTGTGATACCGAAGCATAAATAAGAAAAAAAGGGTAAGAAATTTTCATCGGATATCTCCTTTCATCCCGCATTTCTTTCAGGATTTTCTTCCTACAAGGACGAGACTATGACGATGATGATGACGATGACGATCATGATCGTGACTTTTAGCCCTAAAGAAAAAAAATCAGATATAAGATGCATTTTTATCACTCTCCCATTCTATAAACCTCCTAACACGACATATGAGAAAGTCGAAAGATTTCTCCTCTCTCCGCATTCCACTCATGTCCCGATGATATTCCTTTTTTTATATGAGTGGTTGCACGTAGAGTAGAAATAGGAAATTTTCTTCCTTTTTTTTCAGGGTGCTGGGTGAATTACGAAGAAAATGGTATGGCGATGAGTATGACTATGACTTTGACTTGCTTGTTTCTACTCCGCTTTTTTTCTTCGAAGGAATTTCCTTCTCCTTGCATGCCTCATTGGTATTCTGGCAGTGCTCAAGTGTTTCTCCATGATGATGAAGGCTGCGCGTCCACAACTACACATAGTTTCCCTCTCTCTCTCCGCTACTTTCTTTTTTTTATAAAATTGTATGCTTCATGGTTCACTTGTGTTTTGCGGAGATCAAGACAAGAAAAAAGAGCCATCCTTGGAATTGGAAAGCGTGAGGGAAAAAAGCTATCTCTTTATTTCTTTCCACTTTACTTCTTCACTCGCTCGTTCGTCGTCTCCAGATAGAATAAGCCTTTTTATGGAAGAGAAGAAAAAAGCATATGGAATGGTTGGTCTGGAGGAAAGGGGTTTTGCTCTTGGCATTTTCATATTCATCTCAGATTATCCACTCACTCACTCACTCTTCGCCTCGACCTACATAAAAAAAATAGATGGATATTTTTTTTATTCCGGGGTTACATACGAGTGATAATGACAGTTTCTGAATTATCTCTTGTGGAAAAAGCTACTTACGATTAGTTTCCCTGTAACTGTAACAAAAAGCCTAAGAAATCTTTTTTTTAAGGAAGTTGATCACAATTTGGAAGGAATGCATGTATTTTCCCCGGAGATACCTTTTTTCGTGGTCTGGTCTGGCGTGGCATCCCATATCTTTACATTTCAGTTGAGATTCATTTTTATGATTTGTTTTCTTGTTGCACAACGCCGAGAAAAAAAAAGGAAAGGGGAAACTCGATGAGATGAACCTGAATCAGTTGACTTCAAGAGATGGAGCAAAAAGGCGGATGTTAAATCAAGGAGATTCTCTTGCCTCAACTTGGAAAAATGAAACTTGCTTGGAATGGATAAGTAGTTTGAAGTGGAGCATGAGAAGAGAAAGGCAGAAGTTATTCATGGGTAAATAATAATTCAAGTTGGGATGGGATGGAGATTCTCTCTCCTCAACTTGGAAAAATGAAACTTGCTTGGAATGGATAAGTAGTTTGAAGTGGAGCATGAGAAGAGAAAGGCAGAAGTTATTCATGGGTAAATAATAATTCAAGTTGGGATGGGAAAAAGGGATTGTTGCTCTTTAGGATTTCGTTTTCTCCTTTCACTACGAACCACTACCACTACTGTAATGAAATAAATTGACGAGGTCGGAGGCCTGTGAATTGAATATAATTTATATATCCTCACTTTTCACAGTGGTGTGGTGGTGAGTCGTGAGCGTTGATGACGTTACATGACTTTTCAAACGTTTGGTTTGGCTTTTCACCTGAAGTACTTACCTTATATTGAGGCATATCTTTTGTTTTCCCTTTCACTTTTGTTTCATCCTTCTGTAGTGACACCGAAAACAAATAAAAAGAGGAAAAGACGCCGCTTTTACCACGCAGTAAATTTTATCATCTTTACATAATCTCCTTCCCTTCTTTGCCCGGAATTTTCTTTCTTGTTTTGTCAAACATTTTTTTTTTGTCGATGACTCTTTTGTCTACTTTTTATGGCGTGTGTGTGTGTGTGTGTTTTTGTCTTGTGTTTGTGTGTGCACACACAAAGACAGTTGAGATTAGTGAAGAAAGATGGTGGAAGATATCGTCTTTCATCCTCATCGCAATCACTAAAACCCCACAAGAGAAAGTAAAAGTTAGAAAAAGAGAGGGAATCTTTGAGAATAAAGAGATAAGAGAGAAATAGAGCATTTCTTTACTTTCAATTGAGAACATGATCACGATTATTTTTCGAGAAGGATTCCTCAAGCCCTTTTCCCGAAAATGGAGAAACCTACAAACAATTCGTGGTTTGGTTTACTTTAGTCGTATTTCCTCTTCCTTTCCTGTGTAATCAGATATGCTCTGATGGAATGTACATGGGAAAGAAAAAATAAAAATCATTATTCAGTTTTTTATCGATCCTTCTCCTATTTCTCCCATTATTCTTTGGGAAGATTTTATTTTTGTTTGAGGGAAGCATTCAAGCAGAGGAGGAGCAGTCGTCGGATCAAATAGATCGAGAAAGAAGGAGGAAAAAGGAGGATTTTTCTTTAATTTACGTATCTTACTCTTCAATGGTTTTAGCTTTCATTCGGATTTTAAAGTACTTTAGAACTTGAGAGTATGAGCATTAAATAAAAACATTTCAACTTTTTTCTCAGCTTTTGTTGATATTCTCTTACGAGATGCACGTTATTTGCTTTGAGCTTAAGTAAATAATTCTGCTTTCAAAGGAATTCAAGTAGAGGATATGTAATGAGCAGATTTGTCTGTCGGTCCGGGTACGTGATTGAGCCACTGACCTTTCCAAAAAACAGAATTTCTAGCGCACTAAATAGAAAGTCAAATTATAAAATAAAAGGATTTGTTAAAAAATTGCTTCAGTTTTGTTAGCTGAAAGGGAGCATTTCTGTTAGGTCAAATGTTTTAATTTACGTATCTTACTCTTCAATGGTTTTAGCTTTCGGGTTTTAAAGTACTTTAGAACTTGAGAGTATGAGCATTAAATAAAAACATTTCAACTTTTTTCTCAGCTTTTGTTGATATTCTCTTACGAGATGCACGTTGTTTGCTTTGAGCTTAAGTAAATAATTCTGCTTTCAAAGGAATTCAAGTAGGGGATATGTAATGAACAGATTTGTCTGTCGGTCCGGGTACGTGATTGAGCCACTGACCTTACCAAAAAAAAGAATTTCTAGGGCACTAAATAGAACGTCAAATTATAAAATAAAAGGATTTGTTTTAAAAAATTGCTTTAGTTTTGTTAGCTGAAAGGGAGCATTTCTGTTAGGTCAAATGATTCTTCTATTTTGAGATTGTACGTTTAAGAAAGAAAAGGATTGAAGAGTATCCGGATATCGAATTGTTATTCCATTACCGTCTTTGTTCCATTTTCTTGAAGGAAAGAATTAGAAAGAGATTTGCTCAGGGTTTTACTCTACTTTAAAGAGAAATAATGTCATAAAGCTGCTTCGCCCTAATCTGTAATCTTTGTTGGGCTGGAATGGAATGGCGGTTGAATGAATGCCTCACTGCACACTCGACTCAACTCGAGAATTCATCCTCGTAACGTTGATATATTTTGTGTGAATAAGCTTTCCAAACAAAAAAGTAAATGTTTTCAAGGAAAATAAAAGGAGAAAATGTGAAGGAAAAAGATTTTGTAAAAGGGGCCATATGAATATGTACGATTATGACCCTAAATCCACGCCACTTCTTACTACTCTCTCGAGAAAATGAGAAGGGAGAAAAAAAAGAAGAGGAGGAAGGAAGAAGCTGATTGTTGAAACAAGGAACAACTTCTCTAAAAACGAAAGAATTAAGGGGGAAAAGTGGGAAAAGAATGAGTGAGTGAGTGAGAAAGCCAAGGGGAAATGAAGCCAAGAGAAAATAACGGAAATCTCATGGGACATTTGATGTTCATTAAATCCTCGCTCGCCTACCTCCTTTACCCCTCGCACTATTCAACTCAACTCAACTCAAAATAATATCGGACCTTTTGTGTAAAAGCGAGCAAGCAGTGAGCGAAGAAAAGGAGAAAACACGCTATTGCGGCAATTTCATTACACCACCAGAAAAACATCATTCGCAAGTCGAGTCAGGTCAGCTCATTCCCTCTCACTTTTTTTTTATTTTCTTTTGTGTGTAAGCTTTAAGGGAAACCATTTTTTCATCTTGTTTTCACTGAAAAGAGGATGCCGCAACCCAATCATTGCTTAACTTTATCTCGTCCTGTCAAAAAAAAAAGTGTGTGTGTGTATAAGTATGTGCGTCAAGCCATACATAAAAATTTGGCAGTGGATCTGGTTTACACAAGCATTTGCAAACTTCTTTTTTAAACAATAAAGGCTCTCAATTAAAGTCCTTCCTAAACTTATGGTTCTCAGCTACATATCAAGTTATTTTTGAGGAGGTGGATATAATGTTCCATTCCTTTTTCAACCTTTTTACTTGTGTCATCACCCTCAGGATTTTTTCTCGAACATTATTGTTCNCCATACATAAAAATTTGGCAGTGGATCTGGTATACAGAAGCATTTGCAAACTTCTTTTTTTTTTTAACAGTAAAGGCTCTCAATTAAAGTCCTTCCAAAACTTATGGCTCTTAGCTACATATCAAGTTATTTTTGAGGAGGTGGATATAATGTTCCATTCCTTTTTCAACCTTTTTACTTGTGTCATCACCCTCAGGATTTTTTCTCGAACATTATTGTTCTCTGGAGTGGAAGAAACTCTACTGGAGCTCCTGCCGACTTTGTGTAAAACTATTTATAGATACACCCTTGCCTTACTTACATTTTAATGATTCCGTGATTCAACGAAGCATGCATGAATCATTTTTCGTGGAAAACTATCCGATCCGACACACGCGGCAAAATATTTATAAATAGAATCATTATTATTGACGACCTAGTTTCTCCAAAAAACATTAAAATAGGTCGCATCAACATCAACAGTATTTTTAGCCTTCAGTCGTAAATAAAAAATGGAAATCTTTCAAAATAAAAATATATTATATTGTTTTGTTTTATAATAACAAGTCATAATGTTTTGGATTTGTATTCTTGTCGGGTTGTTTCATCTATTCTTGATTTGAAAGTGGGAGGATTAGATAAGTTGAGAGAAATTCGTTCCTAAATCATAAAATATGTAGGTTTTGTCTTGATCCCAACTAAAGCTCTGCCAATGACTTGAAGGATCACACCTTCCTGAATATGAGGGGGATGATTAGATGAGTTGAGAGGAATTCGTTCCTAAATCATAAAATATGTAGGTTTTGTCTTGATCCCAACTAAAGCTCTGCCAATGACTTGAAGGATCACACCTTCCTGAATATGAGGGGGAAAGAGAAAATCCTCAATCTCATTTTTATTTTACGTCTTCTTATTCTTTCATCTTTTATTTCTAACACATTTGGGAATTGACAGGAGGAGAGCAAAAAGGAAGGATGTACGGTAAGGTGTACTTACAAAAGAACCATACATCTCACTGAAGAGGAAGCACGTTTGACAACTTGATCAAGGACTTGCTTGCATACAAAAGAATTTTTTACGCGATTATGATGATAGTGATGATGACGATATACGAGCATATACATACACGTCAGCACATCTCATCTCATCGCATCGGAGTTATGAAAATTTGATTTCTTCTCCCACAGAAAAAAAATCTAGAACAATTTTCACCATAAATCCGTTTCAAGAGAAAAGAAATCCTTGTCTTGTCGGTGAATGTGGAATGTGCGTCTTCCTTTCTCTCTCCCTCTTTCTACTTAAGTTATTCCATATATCGAAAAAAGGTAGAACATTAATACGTACGTGGTTTGGTTTTTCTTCTCCTACTGTAATTTTGGATTCTGAGTGAAAACTAAAAAAATAGATACTTTTTCCCCCGGAATAACATTTTTTTCTTCGGAGAAAGTTACTCTGTATTCAAGAGTGTAAGGATGTGTGCTTGCTTCCTATTTTGTGTTTTTTTTCTTCGTCGTTTCTAGAAAGAAAAAAACCGCAACAACTGAACTGAACTAAAGTCTTGAGCGCTTAACCTCGTCTCCTTGTCTTGTCGTTTCGGGTAGTTCCACCTTATGTTCCACATTTTCTCTCCTGAAAAAAAAAGGATTTGTACGTTTGTGCCGTAACCGGCTTGAATTTGAAATACGAGGATGATGATGGTGATGATGACGATGGGATATATATGCAGTTTCTTTTTCCTTGTCTTTATTTTCTTCATGTCCCTTTGAAAGACATCTCGGAGAGTAGTTTCGCTTGGTTTTTGAGGTAGTCGAGAGGGAGAGAAAAAAAATGGAATGAAATTCTTCCCTACAAATCTTGCGGATGTGTAATAGTAATGGCAAGTGGAAAAAAGTGCCTCATCTTCAGCCATTAGTATGCGGAGGATGTAGATCAGTTCAGGATGTTGGCTTTAAGAATTGGCTCCTCTTATTTCCTCGGTATTCCAACAACTCGAACTCGTAAAAATGAGATGAGATGTTGTAGTTTGCAAAACCACCAAGATTTTCGAATGGGAAAGTTAGAAACTTGAAAGAGATGAAGAAAGTCATTTTTTGTTTTCACGGTTTAAATTCAGATTCTTTCTCGTGAATTTGGAACGAAATGGATAAGCAATGCAAACTATAAAGATGTATATCGAACCAAGTTTGCTTTGGCTGTCTAGATGATATCCGGGAGTCATTTAAAACGGAACGGGTGGTCAATAAAGCTGTATATGCATTATGATTCACATTTACAGGTCAGTGTACGTTCAAACTAGAAAATCAGCGAAATTGCTACACATCAGCTTATAATAATGAGCACAAATTCATATT
Source organism: Seira musarum (assembly GCA_027743895.1). NCBI lineage: Eukaryota > Metazoa > Arthropoda > Collembola > Entomobryomorpha > Entomobryidae > Seira > Seira musarum. The sequence goes on along the minus strand of JAHZMX010000956.1, from coordinate 2,785 downwards.
GGCAATTTTGCTGTCACATTTCTTCATTTATCTGGCTAGGTAGAAAATAATCAATTATTACTCATGTATGCATAGAAGCGTACAAGTATAAATATTAGTAGCAAAAAATTTATTTGAGATAAACTTAGAAAATCTTGAAGTTTTAATGACTCAATCGACTTACGATTACCGTTAGATTGATTAAAGTAAATAAAAACACATTTAATTAATTTATTTATTTATTTATTTTTGCAGAGAAACTCCCTTTCCCCAAGTGATCGCGACAAGTTTCTGTCCCCGAAGTAGTCCTGAATCAGATCGTGATCGTGACCAGAAGCGGCCGAAACGTGAAGAAAAGCATGATGTAAGTTTTTTGCTGTTAATTCTTATAATTTAAATTACCTTAAATACACAATTACAACTGAAATTAATTTCGAAAATTGTTCGTTACAATTTGTTTGCTGCAACAATCTTATCTTAAAATCTCTAAATCCTCGATGCGCCACCACAAGCCTCTTTAATTGAAATAGGAGCACACCGAACCAATCCAACAAGTTTCCATTTTTTTGTCCTCATTGGGTTGAAACTAAAGTGAAGTAGCTCCCAGAAAAATCTAATTAGGCTCATTGAAACAAACTTGACAAAAAAAAATGTTTGAAACATTGAAGACAAACAACATTTTAAGAACGTCCCCTGCCGTTCCAAACAAAACCTGATCTGGTCTGGTCATCATAAATGACCGCATGCAGCTCTACTTCATTAAGTTTTGTCAGATGAATGGTTGAAAAGTGATTTGTGATTCCCTCAAAATGAAATATTTGTTGAACGAGGGAGAGGCTAGGCATCGACATTTCATTGTTTGATTTATAAAAAAAATTATACTTGACCTTTTCTTCAGAAATAAAATAAATTTGTTACCTATTCTCTTTGTATTTTTTTTAACAGAGTGACGGAGAAAAAAGTGATCAAGATCTCGTTGTTGATGATACTAATGAGGTGAGTTTTTCACTTGCTCAGCATGATCCCCTCTTAAAGTACGTGTAGGAAGGGTAACATAAGCTTGAAATGTGGAAGAGCAACCTTCTCGCATCTGGAGAGTCTCAAAAAAGCGAAAATTGTTTCATGTTCCTCTTAAAGAATACAATAGAATAACAATGGCATGAGTTATTGGCAGCCAATTTTGTATCTGGTTAGTCAGGTTTTTTTTTGTCCTGCAATTGTTTTTGTTTACGAGAGAGATATAATGACAATGCATGAGAGACTTTTGGATTTTGGAGTGGACTGAAAATGGTCGGGCTGTCACAACTCGTGTATTTTACTTTCAAGAAATAGCAGACCACATGGAGGAACGGCTCATGTTTTGAGAAAACTTATGTTCGCCGAGTGAATCAATAAATTGACTTTTTAGATAAAATAGAAAATACATTCGACGACATTTGTGAATGAAAAAATAAATCGAGTATAGCTACACACATGCGCACATCTATCTGTTGCATTGATTACAGATGGAATGAAATATTTAAACGAAATTAGATATTTTAATGCATCGCATTGTTTTTGAAAATATGTAGATGACATGACATGATATGATGAAAAGAATTTCAATATTTATTCATTCTTCATTGTAGTAAAATACATTGTCCAGGAATTCGTAATTATTATTCTTGATCACGCGAAAATGTTTTGGAGCGAGAGTAAAACGTAAATCAATTGCTCTATATGTGGTCAAAGCTCAGAAGTAAAGTTAATTGAGTTTCAGTACAGCTCTAAAAACATTTTTATTCAAGTTGATTTGCTAGAAAATCTATGTATGTTTATTTTATTTACAGAAGAGTTGAGCGAATGATAGGGTAAAAGGCTCAATTAAATCTTTTTTTTCGTTTTAACGAGAGAGCATTAGAACTTGCTTAATGTGCTTTTCCTATGTTTTCTGTAATTATCTGAGAAGTAATTGGAGAGGCAAAAGCCAAGCTCTCTCTTTCTCTCTTTATTTCGTTCCTCTAGGAAATGAGTGGCAGTGGAGTAATAAGAGTAGGTTGAAATGAGAATACAAGAAGCCATAAGTGCTGTCCTATCAGAGTCATTTTGGGGAAAAAGTTGTGAAATGGGCAACACTAAGGGTAATTGAAGGTAATTGTTTTGAGGGAAAACATGCTACACTCTCATGCAATGAATACACCATAGCTCCTCTTGTCGGCCTTCGACAAAAGGCTACAAAGTGGGCTTTAAAACTGGCTCGATGACTACTGGAACGCTGGAGAAAAAGAGAATAAAAGTAGATGCTGATGAACTTGCTGAAGTCATAGAAAAAGTTGTTAATTACTTCACTCTCTCGCTCCTTCCCGACCATTGCATATTGCCGTTGCATTACACACACACACGGCATTAGGAAAAGCAAACTTTAATTTGGACGGTGGTGATGGTGTGAATAAAGAAGTGTTCTTTTTTTTTTGTTGTTGCGCTTTTTATAGGATCCATTAACCCCACCAAATGGGAATGGTACAGCATCACCTCGTGAAAATGGGATTGACAAGTTGCCATCAAAAAAGGATCATTTACCTCCCCACAGGTAAAGAGGAAATTAACAAATCAAATCTTTTTTTTGGGACAATAATTAAAATTGGAGAGGAGGCTGACAATCAGTACTAATTTATAATTAATGGGGAAAGGAAAAGCGAGAAATAATTAATACAGTAAAACTATTTTCAGCCCACGTAGTGGAGCTTCATCGAATTCCAGTACCCCTTCAACAAATAAAAAGGATGAAAAGCCAACAACTCCTACGGGTAAATCAACAACTCCTAAT
>JAHZMX010000955.1:0-16968 GCA_027743895.1 Seira musarum | reverse complement strand
CTTTCACTTTTTTCTCGTCCTTTAACAATAATCCATTCTTTGAAATTCTCCAACGATTTAGGGTTACTAAATCTTCGAGGAAGTGATATTCCTTATAGTTCGACTTTTTTCTCGTACGTGATTGTGAGAGAAAATGCGATTGACTTCTTTGTAAATCAAACCCAAGTGGCAGATGCAGTAAAAACTCTGAAAGAAAATGTCCCAGAAATCGCGCTGCACAACTATACAGACGTATTTAATGTTCTAGAAAGCATTGTGAGTGCTATAACTTGTTAATTTTGCTCCGGAAAATCGAATTCGCTTACAAAAAAACCTCATTTATGATTTTGATCAGGTTGCTCAAACACCAGGAAAATTTTGGTTCAACTCAAACGCAAACTATGCCTTAGTTAGTCTCATTCCTCAAGACAGGCATATGGTCAAACTCACTCCAATTGCTTTAAAGAAAGCTATCAAAAATCCAACTGAAGTCGCAGGCTACAGAAATGCACTAATTAGGGATTCTGCTGCTCTCTGCGAATTTTTCGCTTGGCTTGAAATAGAAATGGGAAAAGGAACAAATATAACGGAAGTGGGAGCAGCAGAGAAATTACACCAATTCCGAAGGTTGACGAAGGATTTTCTATTCAATTTTTACAATTGAAATTTTAACTAGCAAATAAGATATTTATTTTTAAAATAGTCGACGAGAAAACTTTTTCGATGACAGCTTTCCCACTATTTCCGCCGCTGGTATGATACATAAATTTCAATGGGATTTTGTAGTAAAGTAAACCATTTATAAATAGGTTTTGACTTTTTCTTAAAATAGGGGAACACGGTGCCATAGTTCATTACATGCCGACACCGGAAACGGATAGAGAAATTAAAAGAACGGACATGTACCTTCTTGATTCTGGGGGTCTTTACAAGTATATTCTACCTTTTTCATTTGTCTCAGAGCATTTCTCGAGTCACCCCATTTATACATGTCACTTTGTATAGAGATGGAACGACAGATATAACCAGAACAATACATTTAGGCACGCCAAGCCAGCACCAGAAAAACTGTTATACCAGAGTCTTGAAGGGACAGATTGCACTTACACAAGCGAAATTCCCTGACAGAACGACTGGCCAAAGATTGGATAGCTTTGCAAGGTGAATAATAAAAATGATTTCTACTGAAGATTTTACCATTGTAATTTTCCTGAAAAAAAAAATATATATCTATGTAGACAATTTCTTTGGGAAGCTGGGCTGGACTACGGTCATGGAACTGGTGAGTTCCGGCTAAAAATTTGACATAATAATCCTAACAATAAAAAAGTTGTAAACTTCATATACCGGAATTATAGGGCATGGCGTTGGAAGTTTTTTAAATGTGCACGAAGGTCCATTTGGTATTGGTGGCGGATACAATTCGCAGGACCCAGGAATGAGAGAAAATTTCTTCACCTCAAATGGTTTGACACGATTCATTAAAATTAATATCATATTTCCGTTCTCATCATCAGAAAAATGTTAATGTTCGCTGTACTATGAGCCTGGATACTATGAAGATAATGCATTCGGGATAAGACTAGAAAATATTATCAGAGTACGAAATGTTTCACTCGATCATAACTTTCAAAATCGAGGGTTTATCGGATTTGAAGATATCACATTTGTTCCGTACGACCATAAATTGATTGATTTTTCCTTGCTCACGGATGACGAGGTCCAAAAAAACGAAAGCTTACTTATTTGTTGTTTTTTTTCTGTATAAAAAATGGAAAGTTTAAATGTTGCGACCTTGACTTTATTTACATATGTAGTTGAAATATCTGAATGACTATCAACTGGAAATACGGAGACTTGTCGGAAGTTACATGAGGGCAAATAACATGAGCGATGACGCGTACAACTGGATGATGAAGTCAACAGTACCCGTGCCCGGGGCAGTCACACCTTCTACGACGCCAACGATTCCAACGACGACTGGTACTGGGAGCAAACGTAGTGTCGAAGTAATAATAGTTCCTATCATTGCCCTTCTTCATTTAGCCATACAGCAATAATTAGTTAATAAATGTATTTCTTCTTAAACGTTTGCCTTGGTTGTTGGTGTGAAATGTGACCTAGCTTTTTATGCATGATTGTTATTGGTAGTGGTTCATTTCACTGACTCGTGAGCTGACTTTTGTTTTCACTCGCAATAGCATGTTCTATTTTTGTTTTCAGTGACATGAGATTTAAATAAGTTTATATCGTCTTTGAAAATCAAAAAAGCGCTTTTTGCTTATGAAAATTTATTTGGTCTAAAAGGCACTGTAAGTTAGCAGAAGCTATGATTTACACTTTTGATTTTATGTCCACGATACATGGATATTAATGAATGGCCTACATTTACTTTCCTGGAAATTTTTTTGAAGGACGAGTGTCCCTTCATTGTTTAAACTTTTCATTCATAAATGCCTGCCATTGTTGTCTGGATCGAAAGATGGTCTAATTTACGTTCTACTACTGTCCACCGTCCGGTTCATCTGCACTCAATTACTGTGTGAATGCAATCTTCTCATAGAAAACAAACATTTCCTCTATGTAGCATATACCGCATGTTGATAACGAAAATTTTAAGGAAACAAGATTTTTTTCTGGGGGAGTCTGAAACGAAACACTTGATCGATCCATCATCATTTTTAGCTTGAACATGTCATATTTTGTGGAATCTTCTGCGGATACAAATACTCAATAGCTTTGCGTAGAAGAGCCATGGTTGAGAGCTACAAACCCCCTATCGGATTGCATTGTATTAGTTCATATCAGTGACGTACATTGACTTGGGTCATGTATTTCGTTTACTTTACACTTTCCCTTCTTATTCATTTATCCAATCTCAATCAGCCAAACTTGTTCTAATGGAGATAAAAGTGAGAAAAAACTTACCCAAGGAGCAATCTTCATTTTGGGAACGACACCATCCAAAAAAAAAAGCAAGGGCATGGAAAATGAATGTATGAAAACTTAATGATCATAAAATGTGTTGACAAAAGTCAAAGATTCAGAGACCGCCTTCTGTTTTTCTTTTTACTTTGGGAATACAGTTTAGTCGGAATTTATCTGCGTGAGAACGATCTTCGAAAAAATTCATCATCATCACAAAAAGTTTTTATCACTTCCAATCATTTCATATTCCTCTGTAGCTCATGTAGGTCATTGGAACAAGAATCAGTTCAGGGAATGAGAAAACCTGTTAGAGAGCGTTGAAAAAGACACTTTTTGAAAGGAATTCTTAACTGAATTGTTTCAAGAATGATGAAGTCCATAGGGCAAATCTTCTTCTCCGCCATCTCCTTGTCAGTTTTCCTCCTAAACTGCGGAGTAATGTCGTTGGGACTTTCATGGGGTTGGGGTGGTGGTGCAGCGCAAAACTATACGAGGGTTGTAACAAGTCCCGAAACGATAGCACGATTCCCCCTGAAATACCCGTTTAGGCAGTGCAGCTCGGGGATGGAGGGAGTGATGACGAGAATACTTGTTTATCCTTGCGTAGGGGAACGGGGTAGATGTCATTTAACTCGTGGTGAAAACGTGACATTGGACTTGGAGTTTGTATCAAATATACCGACGAATAGCTTGATGGGATCTTTGAGCGCAAGTTTCACAAGGTGGTTTTCTCCATTGAACTTGGGAGAACCTGAGGTAATAAACTTGAAAATAAGATGAAAGAAATTAATATTTTGTTCAGATTAATTTGGGATTTTTGACTTTATTATTTTTTATTGTGTGTTCTAGGATCTTTGTAAATCTGAACATATCACTTGTCCTATTCAACCCTTTTTCCCGTACCGATACCGCACTTCAATTTTCATTCATCCAACTCTTCCTGCTCTAAGCCCGGATATTAAGGTGATCATCAAAGCAGAAAATACGAGGGAAATTGCTTGTGCTATTGTGCCGGTAGCTATTATTGGACTCGAGAGAGATGGCTTGTCCGACGACCAATTCGTTTTCGTCAAAGAACAAAGAAGCTTCCGAAGTTATTATTGAGCACTGACTGTAACCAAACTATGGAATACTGGATCATCTTTAATCTGATTTAATGGAGGGACGGGTGTAATAAAGTTTCTCCGTGTATTTTATGAAAATAACAAAAATTAATATTATTTATGACTTGCTTTTATCGTTAGATATTATGAAAAATGTTNGTAATAAAGTTTCTCCGTGTATTTTATGAAAATAACAAAAATTAATATTATTTATGACTTGCTTTTATCGTTAGATATTATGAAAAATGTTACGAATATTTAAAGCTAATAAAAAACGTACTTGTCAATGAAAAACTTAAAACTACACACGTACATATTATATTATACATGTCAAGAGTTGAGGGTTTGATGGTGAAGTGAATTGAGGGGTAGGGGTAGAGGTATATCAATTCAGTTTATTGCAATGGCTTATTTATTTATCAAAAGCTCGAGTAATGAAAAAAAAATCACCAGTAACATTTTATTGACATGTGACATTGAAAAAGAGAAAATCAACATTTTACTTTGATCATCGCATCATTTGAGTTCTTGGTGTAGACAAGCTCGCTAATAATAATATTTTTTTGGTTTCGGTCTCACCATTTCTAAGAAAAATGAAAAACACCATGATTTTTCGTAAAACGTTTCTCATATATATTTGCTTAGTACAGTTTGATTCTTTGATGGCTGTGGAATCCAAAGAAAAAATTGAAACGCTTGGTACGCATTGTTGGATAGAGACATTTAGGTTAAAATCGGTGTACTATAACAAGTCTTTTGAATTTTAGCCCCCTCTATTCCAAATATCAAACTAACATGTCCAGAAGAAAGTTGGAGTTCAAGGCAATTCGGAACCTTTGTTTTCCCTGAAACTGAAGCAGAAGAGCATGGGAAAGTCGTCAAAATCGATTGTCCGTATGGGTTTCGAGATGATGGACAGGAATCAATTTATGGTGAAGTAACAACAAAAGATTCAAAAATTAATATGAGTGGGATGACTCGATTTTGCATTCTCATAACCGAAAATGGGGAGACAAGGGCAGAATGGCGTCAACCTAATGACCAGCCACAATATTGTAAATATAAGGTAAACAGTGACGAGATAAAAATTTTAAGCAGATTTTTCATAATTACAATTTTATTTGTGGGGAGTTGTAGTTTTTGCGGTTGAAAATTGCAGGGAACAGCTAACGCATTGCACAATTTCATGTCTGCACTGGAGACGGTTAATCCAAACGAACCAAATATCCGACAATCAGTTTGGAATTTTGCTAGGATAGTGGCGGATCACGCAATCAATTACGCAGATCACGAATGCGCTTTAACTCTAGTAAACGGCTTTGCATCACTTCTCACGTTACCCCGAATGGCCGTGATGGATGAAAAGGACCGTGATTATATATATACAGCGCTTGAGGGCTTCATCAAATCATTGAGTTCCTCTCTTCTTCCAGGAGTCAAGGTACAGGTTGGAAATGCGGGTATAGCTATTGAGACAGCAGTTTTCCCAGGATTGGATTATTTTGCCAGAGCCAAGCCTTTAACAGACGCTGAAGAAAATGCAAATCATCAACACGGCATTACAATCACAGGCGTAAAGCATTATGAAACAAGACTCGCTCCAGGTAGCGAGATTAGCGTTTTCATTGATATTTCTGCGGAAGCCGTTAACCAGGCTTTGGACCAAGAGCAATCCATGAAGGGACCTCAACTAAGAATCACTGCATATAGTGATGAGGTTCTTAAAACTTGGAACGGTACAGACGGTAAACTTGTGACACCATCACAGATTTGTACCCCAATGTCGACGATGAATACACAAGAAGAAACCAGTGCGGAAACTCAAAAAACGAGTAGTACCAATGAATGTGACGATGGGGAAAATTCTACGTGCATAGATCACACAATGCATAATTCACGAGGTCTTCTGTGCATCGAGCTAAATGGAAACATAAAAAACCTATCGGAACCCGTTGAATTCTTAATTATGGACAATTTTAAGCCACCAGACGGGTATGAAATTAAATGCGTTTTCTGGGATCCTGAGGGTAAATTTGAAAAATTTAAAGAATTATAAGCTGCGCCTGCTCCCGTTTTAACATTTCTTAAAATTTCAATTAAAGCTGGAAATTGGTCGACCGAAGGAGTAATGACAACTCATCAAGAAAATGGAATAAAATGCACCTCCACCCACTTGAGTGCATTTTCTGCTCTGATTGAGCCTCTACCGTTACCATTTCCAGGGGCAGAATATGCCCCCATCAACAATTCAATTCACAGTTACATCTTGAGCATTTTGTCATCAATTGGTTCTGTTTTCTCCATCATTGGACTCTTTCTCACTTTGTTGACATATGGGATTTTTAGGTGAGCATGTTACCCCATTTGTCTACACATAACTGTTTATCGGACATTTATTCATTGTGCATATATTCTTGAGCTTAGATCATTGAGAAGAGAGAGATCTAACCGTATCCTGATCAATCTCAGCCTTTCCCTTCTACTCCTTCACATCATGTCGGTGAGCGGAAGCAAAAGTTTCTGGGATGATCACTGTTTTATACCCGCTGTATCACTACACTACTTTGTTTTGACTTCATTGGCGTGGATGATGGTTGAAGCGGTGCATATGTTTGAGCTCTTGATATCGGTTTTCGTGCGACCGGAAACTCGGTTCCTCGTAAAACGAATATTGCTTGCTTGGGGTAACATGAGAAAGTTGAATTTTAACGCAAAATATGTTCATTGAAAATTAATAAGATAATAATAACGATGTTTTTTTTTAAATAAATTAATAGGAATGCCATTGATTATTGTAGTCGTTTGTGCGATCGTTCAGCCCCAGGTGTATTACCTTGGTCGGGCAGATTTATGTTTGATGTCTCCTTATGAAAACATTTTTCTGTATTATGGCGCGTATATTGGACCTGTCTGTCTTATGCTTTTGGTTAACCTAATCATTTTCATAAGAATTTTTCGAGTTTTTTACCAGCAAACAAAAAGAACTAAAGCAGTAAATCAAGGTCATGGAGGGAACGTACCGAAATATTACTTGGTCAAAATTTCACCATCACAAATCAAAGGTGCGACTTCGGTTTTGGTATTACTTGGAATCGGCTGGATTCTTGGATTGTTGGCAATGGGACCTTTTGAAGTTCTTTTCAGGTACATGTATTGCATTTGCAATGCGGGACAAGGTCTTCTCATTTTCATTTTCAGAGTGGTTTTAAACCCTCAGGTACTGCATTTTACTACGCATAACTTTTATCATAAATTCCTAGATACCACATTGACATTGCTCGCAAATCTTTCTGAACAGGCTTGCAAACAGTGGAGGAAATTAATTATTGGTTTCCCGTCATCCGAAGGCTCCATAGACTTATCTACTTCCGGTAGCTCCACATCTGCACCAACTGGAAAACGACAGTTAAAGCGAAAAAGCACGATCATGAGCACACCTACCTTCAGTTCCACTTCAAATTCTGTTGAAAATTCGTTGACTGCTTCAAATCCCTTGTCTGTCACGCTAGCCACCACATTAGCTGCTATTCTGAGAGCTGAGAATGAGAAAGCTGTCACACACAATCAAGATATAAATTGATTTTTCATTCACAATTCAGATTGTACGCTGGTGACCACGTTAACTTTCTACAGTAAATGAGTGAATTAACATTAATTGTAAAACACCAAGAATGCTTATGACGTTATGAAAATTAATAAAATTTAAAAAAATCGCTTTGAAATGTTTTATTTATTAATTAACTCATTAAGTCAATCAAATGTTACATTCTCAGGATTGAAAGAAAAGGGTAATAAGTGTGCTAAAGAGGTAATTCCAACTTCTTTCGTCTCCGGATTGTAAAGATAGATAGGAATTCTGGGGTTGAATTCAGCCAGAAACTGACGACAGGCTCCACAAGGTCCTGTGAGTATCTCCTTGTTTACTGCTGAAACGGCAACCATTTTAAACTTTAGCTTTCCCTCTGAAACCGCCTTGCAAACTGCGGTTCGTTCTGCACAAACGGTCAAGCCAAACGAAACGTTTTCTACATTGCACCCAGTGACAATGCTTCCATCTTCACAAAGAAGAGCACATCCCACCGGAAACTTACTGTAATGGCAATACGCTCTTTCGCGTGCGTCAACGCTGCGCTCAATTAAAGTCTTGATGATATCATCTACGGTGTAAATGATTCTTTGAGTGAGACATTTTAAAACTTTCTTGCTAATAATTAATAATTAATGTTTCTTACCTAAAGTTGAAGTGGATTTAATGATTTCCATAATAATTTATTAAATAAATGCGGCAGAGTGGTGCTTAAATTTCTTGGATTCACACGGGAATGGATCGACAGAGTAAATTACATATTACTTTACAATTCATAACCAAAATTGATTCGTGAGAATCAAGATAAAAGATATAGGACGATGAAGAATGAGGNTACATATTACTTTACAATTCATAACTAAAATTGATTCGTGAGAATCAAGATAAAAGATATAGGACGATGAAGAATGAGGGCATAGAAAATTAATATTTGATGCATAATAATGTGTTATGTGTTTTGGGTGTGTGCTCAAAACGTGGATAACATAATCTTGAAAACAGCTTTCTCTTCCTTCATAAACCTAGTGGAATATAAAGAAGCGACATAATGTTATGTTTTATATTTAAATTATCTCCAAAATAAGATGAACCCTGATAAGCCAATAAGAGGATTCGTTGGACAGTCTTACTGTTGAACAAGAAAGTATTTTACCAGACCCATAATATATGTCAACGCTGATTTAATTGACAAGTGTTCATCTATTTACTACACTAGAATGGAATCTTGTATTTTTAGTGGTTGTACAGTTGTACTTATGTCTAATTGTCCTTATTGCTGATTTGTTGATAGAAAATTACATAAGACCATATATTCTTTTGGAAATGCACGTGTGTATTGATAATTAAATGAGAATGAAATATGAGAGCAGGGCAATGTGAGATGTTTGAATGCCAGATTTCGCATATGAATAATAATGAACAGACAATATATTATATCAATATACCTGTAATAAAATCAGGAAATTAAATAGAATTGTTTGGAGTTTTGCTTTTTGCATTTTAATCAAATGAAATGGAATTACATAATTACAAAGTTTTGATGAAATGGCGTACCTCATTAAAATACGTTAACATTATACTTTATCAGTTTGTCTAAATGGAAAAATAGTTTCCGGAAAAGTTTCTTTTAGAAATAGTCGTAATAATCCAATCCAGCTCTTTCTTATGTTACCTACCATTAGTTAGTAGGTTCGACCCCAAGTATGTAGAAAAGTTCTTCGGTTACTACACACTAAATAATACCAACCTGTCTGAATTTGTCACAAATGTCAAATATCTTTTAATCTATGATTTATTCTCGTATACCAGCGGGGGTAACCCTAAAATACGTTTTAGCTGGCTCTACACAAGACGATTTAACGATCTCTGCAATTCGTTTCCGAGGAAAACCTCGAACACCCCAATAAAGACTAATGCGTTGATTAGGTATATGATACCAATTATCACCTAAATGCGGTACAAAAAAATTCGTCCCCGAAGGATCAAATCTAGTTGTTAAATTGTTGGTCAACACAATCGCAACACCAAAATGTCCAGCAATATAATGCAGGACCTGACCAATAGAGTATAATGGCTGTACACGAGACTGGAAGTCTTCACCTTCAGTGTAAAACGGAAACGCGATGCTATCTATTACAATCAGTCTTATTTTCCTATTTTTTGAGATGTAATCAGTCAGGGATACAATGATTTTCTTAAATTGTGCCATATCCTTTGGCTTCAGTATGCGAATTCTTGAAAGTACATAACGATCAGATAATTTCTGTTTGCCCCGTACGTTCTTGGGAGTCACCATGTTGCAATGCTTAACAAATTCATGTGCCATTTGTTCCATTCTTGAAGCAACTAAGGAATTTTCCGTATCGATGAAAATCGCTTCTGCAGCAAGTCCCTGAAGAACCTGAGGAATTTGAACGTTTAGACAAAGCTGAATACACATTGTGGTTTTCCCAATACCGCTGTCGCCGACTAACTCAGTCACAATGCCTGGTTTGATGCCACCACCGAGGATATTATCCAGTGGTTCGACGAAAGTTGGTATTGGAGAGTGACTTCCGCCATGGCCTTGTTTGTAAAGGTCTCTTGCAGTTTTACTTGATCCATTACGACAATCCATCTGAAAAAGGTTCACGCAAGTTAGTCATTAGGAGAAACAAGCAATGAAGTTTGAAAGGAGACAAAGAGAATGCCATTCTCACCTCAAACTTCTCCGTTCAGTTACGAACTCTAAAGCAGTCGTCTTCTTCCTATCTGCATACAATAAGTGCTCCCTGTGTTTATTTGTGTCATGTGATGTTATTTCATTCAAATGATTTGGAATTAGTATCACCTGCCCAGTAGCTTAAAGTTATGAGTGGATTGACTTTTGATTTCCGGTCTTAAAATTCTTGGCTTCGATAACTACATAAAATCGTTTAACTATCTGAACTAACTTTTGTAGGAGTCAATACAATGTGCGACATGATTGACATGATGCGTTATGAATGTGATGTAATGATGAGGGAACAACAGTTGCAGAAGAGACCGACTCGTGAGGATCGAGTAGAATAATTTTGACTTGAGATGTTGAGATGTAGAAATAATATGATCCATCCATAGAGGTCCATTGAGACATAGAAGAATTAAACCTAAGCAGCTGCTCGGTGGCTGCCAAAAGGTATAATATTGCATTGTGTCCCTAAGAAAAACACATTTGAAAAATTGCAACTCATTCTCAATTGCAAATAGAAGAACACTACTGCGTGCAATGATATCATTGCGAAGATGATTTTACACAAAAGCTGATAATTATAAAGTTCTTAATTAGGAATAATAAATTATTTATATAGTTCGTTGTTTGTTTAATATACACAAAATAGAAAAGACTTTTTGCACCACATTTTGCCTTATTTTTGTTGTTTGTCTGAGTAGTCTAGTCTTCTTTAACTGAGGATCATGACATAATTAATTAAAGTGAAGACGAGGGTTGTCGTTGGAAAGTTTGCAAACGTGTGCCTTAGGGTATGATTTAAATATATATGCATTAAATAAATTACTCCTGTGAGTATTTAAACTATATATTTTTTGGTTTATTCCGCTTCGTTTATAGGTTTATTTTGAAAGACGCCACAGTGTAAGGGTGTTTGCTTTGGGACGCAACGACTTTGGCTCTTTGTTTATGTAAAGGTAAATGTAATATCTAACTTGCTCAGAGACAAGTAGTTATAGTTATAACCGAGATTCTATTTGTTCGACGTTCGTTGGTCTAAAGAAAGTTGAAGACTGCAATTTGATAACATAATCAAATATAAAGTGGTTTCTTAAATATTTCTTTTAACTTTATAGGCAAAATGCAATCAAATAGTTCCAGTTCCCTGAATAGTACGTCAAGCTCGCAAGCAATGAACGAGGCATCTGATGGCGCAATACTGGTGATTTTGGAAAACATTTTGAATGTTCGAGTAACACCATCGCCCGCTGCGAGTCCAGGAGGAGATGAGGGAACTCAACCGCCTTTGTTAGAGCATGTTCGAGACCTCCTTGCGGATTGGTCTAGTAGCGAATCACCTCTTAACTTGGAAGAAGTTGTGGGATCAAGTTTTCTAGAAATCGTTGCCCGACACATCGATGGATCTCTGCGTTCACCATTGTCGAAAGCTAGACAAGGCAAAAAATCGGGAGCAAGTGATGATGTCGCGACAAGTCTTACGGATTGGCTTTTGGAAAGTATTGAAAGAAGTTATGTACAAGAACGAAATCAACCAAAGGTATATCTTTTGAGCGTATCAGTTAAATTTCATCTTAATGGAGATGAAGGTATAATGGTTTTTGCTTAATTTTTAGAGAAGTAAAGAGCCCCGTGTTAGAAATTTATTGAACGAGGTACGTGCGCAGGGCACAACACAAATTGGACTTATTCTGCAAGGTGAGTTTAGTTGCTTATTTATTCACTTTTTATTTTCGTGTATAACGGACAAATTGCAGTTTGTGGTGATATATTTGAACGCAATAAACCAACAGGTGCCTATTGCGAAACAAAGNTTGAACGAGGTACGTGCGCAGGGCACAACACAAATTGGACTTATTCTGCAAGGTGAGTTTAGTTGTTTATTTATTAACTTTTTATTTTCGTGTATAACGGACAAATTGCAGTTTGTGGTGATATATTTGATCGCAATAAACCAACAGGTGCGTATTGCGAAACAAAGAGTCACACTTCGCCCCTGCTTGTTCCTCTTCTTAAGGAAACTCTTCCCAGTAGTTTAATTATTGATTTGGCGACCTCAATATGTGAATGACTGGATAGCATTTTCCAAGATTTTTACACCTCTGTTACGTGGCCTTTGGCAGCAAATGCGAGTGGGTTCCATTCTTGACAATCGACATAGGATGCCACTTCGGGCACTCCAGCAACTATGTGAAATTAAAATAGGGGCAATAAGGCCATTTGCTCAATTGATAGTTGAACAGGTATGACTGATAACGTGATAACTTCAGAACGAAATGTGCCGGAATTTGTAATTAACAAGTCTTGATCTATTTGCTAAATATAGGAAAACTTCTTGCCTGTCCCCATTTCACAAGCAGTTGGACACGAAATTTGTTGCAATGCGTATCTTGCCCCATTTTTTTCCGTTTCAGTCCTGTATGACGACGATCGGCATCTGGCTGATCAGTACTTCCCTGGAACCAATAGTGTTGATGTTTCGTCCTATATACCATTGCAAATGGAATTGGAATTTACTAGAGTGAGTGGTTGAAAATTAAGTTGGACTTTATAATCGAAAGAATTCATATCTGGGTTATACTGATTGATTTATTTACCATTTTTATTTCAGTCTNAGGAAAACTTCTTGCCTGTCCCCATTTCACAAGCAGTTGGACACGAAATTTGTTGCAATGCGTATCTTGCCCCATTTTTTTCCGTTTCAGTCCTGTATGACGACGATCGGCATCTGGCTGATCAGTACTTCCCTGGAACCAATAGTGTTGATGTTTCGTCCTATATACCATTGCAAATGGAATTGGAATTTACTAGAGTGAGTGGTTGAAAATTAAGTTGGACTTTATAATCGAAAGAATTCATATCTGGGTTATACTGATTGATTTATTTACCATTTTTATTTCAGTCTACGCTTCATAAAGCTGTTCACGCAATACTTGTGAATCAGTCAAGCCGTGAAATCTGTATTAAATTTTTAGCTGATGTGCTTCGGCTCAACAGTAATCGGACGAAGATGCAAAACGACCGCAGAGGAACGTGCTCAGATGGTCCGATGCTGAACTTTCTTTCCGTTTTTCAGTTGCTGGCTCTTAAAGTCCAGATCGATAAAGTTGACCCTTACTATCCGTTTCACCCACAATCTCTTGTGGATTTAAAAAATGACACGAGAATCAAATCAGAGACAAAGCAGCTGGAGGAATGGATCACTAATTTACGTAAGTTTGTTGTATTCGGTCTCATCAATCTGTTAATGTTAAAAGCGAATATTAAGGCTTGAGAAGTTGTCTAAATTGTGTCGTTTTATGAATGAATTATTGTATTATTGTAGCAAATAATGGGCACGTCTGGGCAGAACCAAAGTTTCCCACACAGTGTTGGTTTCTCACACTTCAAGCTCATCACGTTGCATTAATTCCAAGCATAAACAATTATCAACGCTTGCTTCGACAGACTAGGGAACTCCAGAAACTGGTTAGTTTTGTCGTTATATTATTTATGTGAAAGATAGAACTGGTCATGATTGTGATGATAATACCTTCCATAAAGATTGCTGAATTGACGGCGGAAGAGCAACGATGGAAAAGCGGACCAATGGCTGAACGAAACTCTAGAATGCTTAAGCGCTGGAAACATGAGTTGAAGGTTAGATTGTGGCATTAGTAATGCGTCAAAATTAATCGAATTTTCTTAAGCTGATTGTTAAATTATTTTCTTGGTTAGATATTGAGCCAAACCAAGCAAAGCATGGATGTAATTATTCTACATGATGAATTTATCAAACGATGTTTGAACTTCTATTCATCAGTGGCGGAATATTTGAACCAAATTCTAATGCCAAACTTGGGTGTTGGCGTAGCACCCACGCTTCCACTTCCTTCTGAGGAACCTCCATTATTTGCTAACCTTCCCGAGTGGTATGTCGAGGATATCGCAGAGTTCTTGCTATTTGCTTTACAGTAAGTTGAACTTTTAATTGAATCGAATTAGGCTGGAACTCGCAACTTTGTGATACATTGTAAACATTATTATATTATTGCCTCTCTAGATTCTCTTCAGTCATAGTTGCTGACGCATTGGACAATTCAGTTATTATGTGGTTGTTAGTTATGCTGTGCACTCCTAACTACATGCGAAATCCCTATTTGGCTGCCAAATTGGTATGTTATTTCCTAACTTCCTTAGTAAGTTTGTTTCCAACTGTATGCATTTTTATTGGTTGCATTATTTGGGTAATAATAGGTTTAAATATTGAAATAGAAAGTGAAATATTATCAATTTTGAAGTTAGATTTTTCAACTTACTTTCTTTTGGGCTGATTAAGCGAATTCACGAAGTCCAAGAGCAGCAACAGAACACTGCCGAATGGGCCTCGTTACCTGCTGAGGCACAACAAAGTCGTGTGAGACAATTGCAAACTGATGAGCGTCAATGTCGATCCTATTTGACATTAGCACGTGAAACGGTGGATATGTTCCATTACCTTACGGAAGGCATCAGGGACCCATTTTTACGTCCAGAACTAGCTGATAGATTGTCAGCAATGTTAAATTACAATTTAACTCAGCTTTCCGGGGCAAAATGTAAAACTTTGAAGGTGAAAAACGGTGAGAAGTATGGATGGGAGCCTCGTCGTTTGCTCTCCCAGTTAGTTGACATTTATTTACATCTGGATTGTGATGCTTTTGCCGCTGCTTTGGCTGCTGATGAGGTAAGCTATACATACACGCATCGAATTTTCATATTGAAAGAAATTGAAAGCATGCCGAACGTAAAAAGCTAATCATGTTTTAATATTCCGCTTCATTCGACAGAGATCTTTCAAAAAGGAATTATTTGAAGATGCCGCTGCAATCATGGAAAAGCATGGAATCAAAGGAGAGACGCAGCTGAAACAATTCCGAGCCCTTGGACAAAGAGCTTACAATATTGCTATCCAGAACATGAGGCAGGAAACTGATTATAGTGATGCACCTGAGGAGTTCAGAGGTAAATTTTTATAATGTCCAATCGTTTGTGTGATTCTAATGTAATATTTGCTCTGGGTTTTGTCTAGATCCTTTGATGGACACACTTATGGATGATCCAGTTCTTCTTCCCAGCGGAAAGGTGATGGACAGGTCCGTTATTATGCGTCACCTGCTAAACTCTAACACTGATCCATTTAACAGGCAACCATTGTCTGAGGATATGCTCCGAGATGCCACGGAGTTGAAGCAAAGAATTCAGGAATGGAAGAACAAGAAGCATTCATCGGCGTAGGATTTACAACTATAATTTACCCCTTTTTATTCAAATTTTTTACAAGTTTTTATCATTTATACGTAATCCAATCTTGGCAAACAAAACAAAGCATGGTATTTTTATGTTAACCCAATTTAAATTATGAATTATAGACATAGTGGAGTAATCCAAACGAGGTCTATCGCTCAAAATAACGACGAAGTTCCTTCCTAGCAGAATAAGATTAGTAACCCAATTACTATTTCCTATGATCACGCTTTCGTTTTCTTGTTTCATTCAATTCGTTAAACTTAATTTAATCTTGTAATCAATAATTGTATTGTAATGAATATAGGTAATCGAAATAATAAAAAATTATTCAAAGCAGAAAAATACACATCGGAAAAGAAAGTTAAAATTACATAGTTTTGGTAATGTTTTGGAGAATGAACTGTCGTGTTTTTGTACCATGTTGAAATGAAGAACTTAGTCGAAACGGTTATAATTCAAAAATATTTCCAACATTAGAATGATGCCATGATTTTGCTAAAATAACCATTGTGATGTCTTTAAGATTATCATGTTCTTTGCTTTCAAAATTCAGACAAAACAAAATTTCAAGTTCATACATACATCTCTATCTATGTATCTACAACATAAGTTAAAATTACATAGTTTTGGTAATGTTTTGGAGAATGAACTGTCGTGTTTTTGTACCATGTTGAAATGAAGAACTTACAACTTACTTGTTAGTCGAAACTGTTAAAATTCAAAAATATTTCCAACATTAGAATGATGCCATGATTTTGCTAAAATAACAATTGTGATGTCCTTAAGATTATCATGTTCTTTGCTTTCAAAATTCAGACAAAACAAAATTTCAAGTTCATACATACATCTCTATCTATGTATCTACAACATTGAAAAATATGAGAGATGATTTTAGACCAAACTGTCAAAATCAATTTCATGAAACTAAACATTTTCGTTTCATTTATATTGTAAATCCAAATAGAAGGTCTCAATATAATAAATGATCTTGGTACCTTAAATTGCTAACCTTTTTTTTAAACTTTTTTTTAGCATCCATAATTCCACATTCGATCATGGGTTAACTTCATTCTTTTTTTAAGAAAGGCCGTGGTCTCACTTCTTGCCTGGCCCAGAACAAAAATTTTATTCATGTCCTCTTGAATCTTGCGCTTTGTTGGAGACAGAAGCGTTCTGTTTTCACTAGTCCAAACTTTTGAGAGAGAGCTTGTTGCTTTTTGCCCCTCCCGTTCCTTATTCCTTTGGGTCTGGTTCTGGATATCACTCACGATGGAACAACCCCAAGTGTAAATCCCGAATTGACAAGTTTAGTTTTGCAAAATATGCACTATTGGTAAACATGATATTGTGTGCAAAATGAATTAGTTCACCCCTCGGATTTTACCGTTAATTTTGAA
>JAHZMX010000954.1:9744-21764 GCA_027743895.1 Seira musarum | reverse complement strand
AAATCAAACAAAGTATATTGCAAAAAAAAAACGTTTAAATGTAAAGTAAATCTGTGAAAGAGATTAGCAATCAACTTCATACATTTAGAAACGCACCAATCATAGGTAACAAATATTTTACTATACATCTTGCAAAAATTAATCATGCATCTTAATATCGCTGTAAGGTTGTAAATGTCGTTTGTCTAAAACTGTAAGTAAACATCCTACTTTGGATGGACAATAGCTTTGCACTTGGAGTATTCCTTGTAAAATGCACTTTGAAAAACCGCTTGGGAATCACAAGCATTCGGTCCAAACTTGTGGATGCGAACATAATCCTCGCAGTCAATTACTCCGTCATTATTGCAATCCTACAAAAAACAGAGCATCTTAAAACTTAGTTCCGTTTGCATTATAACGCTTTCTGATTCCCAAATATGTAGATGTCAAACAAACAAATGTCAGTTAAATAGAAAAGACTAATAATACCTTTCCGAATATTTTTGCGTAGCTTCGAATAGTCTCGCTAGCACAGAAGAGGTCATTCACACAATCTCTAAAAGCTGTATAGATAAATCAAGAAAATGACAAGACAAGTTGCTCAATGAGACATTAGAAACTGCTCATGCCATGGTCATATCTTCTTAATCTACTGTGAATCTTATCCCTGTATGGGGTAATTAAAGACTGACAATCATACAAACCTCCTTCATCATTTGCTTTGGTTCCAGCAATTACTGGCTTTCCAGCGTCAATCCAAAATCCCTTCTGTAATTAGAAATGGCCCGCACACACCAGCATCAGTGCAACCTAAAGATACATTCAGTTTGCATTGTAATGCGTCGACACACGAACTAGTAATTAATGACCATAATTTGCTATGCAGTTGCTCATATGAGCATCATAATATAATAATGGTCATTCATGCCTGCTTATGCAACGAAACAAAAGTTAATTTGTTAGCTTACCTTGATCTTTATTGCAACCTGTGCTTGCTTGACAGATGCATCCTAGACACTCGTCTGTAATTTCGGCCACAGCTAGCGTAATCACCAAGCCGAGTCCAATCAGACTGGCAATCATGTAGGCTTGTGGAGTACGATTCATTTTTACTACAAAACTTTGTAATTGATTTAACAAATTAAAACTAGTTAAGTCTTAAAATAAAATCGCGGTGTCCGTTAAAGATAGATTTGGAGGAATAGAAGTGCACTGGCCGAATTCTGAAACTTTACTGGAAGAATTCNCTTATGCAACGAAACAAAAGTTAATTTGTTAGCTTACCTTGATCTTTATTGCAACCTGTGCTTGCTTGACAGATGCATCCTAGACACTCGTCTGTAATTTCGGCCACAGCTAGCGTAATCACCAAGCCGAGTCCAATCAGACTGGCAATCATGTAGGCTTGTGGAGTACGATTCATTTTTACTACAAAACTTTGTAATTGATTTAACAAATTAAAACTAGTTAAGTCTTAAAATAAAATCGCGGTGTCCGTTAAAGATAGATTTGGAGGAATAGAAGTGCACTGGCCGAATTCTGAAACTTTACTGGAAGAATTCAGGAAAATTTTTGTTTATCTTGACATCATTGAGAAGCCTCTTTTTCAAGATAAATTACTTCATGGCTGTTAACTAGCATAATATGAAAATTTACAGGAAGATGTGCTCAACAATATGATGTCAGCAAGCAAGATGTAAATACCCATGTAAAAGAAAACCTCTTCAATACTGTGTAACTTGCATTGATCTTTTTTTATTATTATTATTCATTCAGTTCCACCGTCTTCTACCTCTTATCCGTATTTTTGGGTTTTTTCTATCATTCACGACTTCATAACCGTGACATCTACGTCATGTTTTGTTCACTCAAGTTCTTCATAAACGACCTTGATTTATTATTGGCTACCGCTGCGTTGAGCTGTCCGATTTAGTTTGACTGGCATTTAGTGATTTGTACAAAAAAAGCCTTAGAATATGTTAAGAAGACCAACAAAAAATTAAGCCTGCATAATCATCTCCGATTTTAAATTGAGCATGTGAGCATTTGAGCATTGCCCTTTCCATTCAAATTCAGAACCTCAGTTTTCTTTGTAACCATCTACATACGAATGTTTTTCTTCATTATTTCTTGAAATACAAAAGCTTCAAGCTTTATAAATGCCTGAATAGCTTGATGGATATTGATAATTTATGAATCATAAAATGTCTGAAGCCATTTCAATAGTTTACGATAGACAAACAAGTCCTTCTGTTATATACAGTATTTTCTAAAATTCGTAGTATTGAAAAATGTTGAATATTGTCGATTGCGGTTAGCACCCGGATCTTTTAAATTAATATGTACTTGTATTCGTTTAGAATTTTCTACGCTAGTTCTACATGTCATTCTC
The DNA here is from genome assembly GCA_027743895.1 of Seira musarum. Classification (NCBI taxonomy): domain Eukaryota; kingdom Metazoa; phylum Arthropoda; class Collembola; order Entomobryomorpha; family Entomobryidae; genus Seira; species Seira musarum. The sequence goes on along the minus strand of JAHZMX010000954.1, from coordinate 19,390 downwards.
ATCGATAGTAAGAGTAGCATTCACTAAAAAAAAGTCAACTTGGCAGTCGCATTGGTCTGGATTTTATTTTCAAAGCATTAGTCGAATAAAGCTTCAATGAAGGTTTCAAATGAGTTCAAATACAGTTAAATGAATTCAGTAAATCCTCAAAGAAGTCACAAAGTACCATTTCGGAGTTCTTGACAGAAGATAAAATGTTAGTCAAGTTTGATTAGCATGGGGATATCCTTGAAAACGCTCTTGAAAAACTAGCGTTCGTTATTAAATTCTTTTAATTTAATGTCAACTTATCAGCATTACTATGTTCCTTGTCTAAGAAGGTCAGAAAAGTAACTTATCATATATTGTGTAGGTATTGTTCCTCTAATCCCAAGAAAAGTTAGCTGCAAGAACTCATATGCACACTTCTTTACCTTGATTGAAGTAGATAATTTAAAAAAGACTGTAGCTTCTTCATACGAACACTACAGCGCTTCACTCTCGTCAACACAATCACCGCCTGTTAATGTTAAGGGACAGGCTTGCCTAATTATAGGAATATGCAGATATGTCATATTAGTACAATGCATAGAATAGGAGGTACATGTTCCTTTGATAAGACAAAAAAGTAATGTGGCTTCTTTTATTTACAAAATAAGCGATAAACAAGTGAAAGAAAGTGAAACATGGGAATATTTTTAAACTTTTGATTAGTATTTTACTGTTTTCTTTTACATGATGAATGAATGAATGCCTACACCACTTGTTGTGCCACATTTCAAGCGCTAAAAATCCACTTCCTGTGTTTCACTTTACTCACAACTATATGAAATTTTTGTTGTAACACTAATTGTAAGTAATGAGCTCGTCATTTATTTTGCACTTTAAAAATGACAATAGATTTCTCACGCAAGTTTTATTTGATATCACTACAAACTACAATAATGATAAGGTAGATAGATTTCGATAAAGTTTATATTAAAATCTTTGAATTAATTGCGGTTTGCGAAATTCACTAGCATTACAGATTAAGAAATAAAGCTTTTAAAATGGATAACTTTATATCATCCATTACTCTTCAACTGCTATTCATTTTCCGATGTGTGACATAGACATAATTAATTTGTCTTTGAATGGTCGTATTTACTTAGGTAAAGGTAAAGACTATATTTTGCTGCAATCAGGCTTATGAGTATAATGCACATAAGGCATATCATATGATATCAAATTTTTACATGGCTCTTCCAGAAACGTCGCACGATAACATCCCAGCGGCGAAATCAAAAGGTTTCTGCTTTTTCAATCGGACGAGATAAATTATTGAACACTAAATCCCCAAAAGATATTTGAGTATTGTACAATCTGTGCCTGCACCTAATGATAATGATCAAATATCCGGATTGTTAGGCTGTGAGTAATAACCGTGAGAGATAATGCAGAAGGTAAATCATTTTTGGCCTTTCGATACGCCACATTTTTTTAGCAGGAATGACGTTTTGTGTTACATCCCTCCTACTCTTACATCATCAACTTTTTTTGTAAACCGGGATTAATTTAGCTGAGTTTCTTTGCCATGTACCTGCAATGCTGCAATTCTTAATGATTCACAATATGTTTTCATAAAGGTATGAAAAAACAGGATGATGATGACGTAAAACACAAAATTCGTGACGCTTCTTGCTGATTACGGTTAACTCATTGTGGGGTTCGTCAATAACACCATTCCAAGATTTTATTTTCGCCAGAAATAATTTAACAGATGAGAATTCTAAGAAAATATTATACATTATTTATGTAATTCCTTTAGAGTCCCTTTAGCTTCAGAAAGCCCAAAAGGAACTCATGGAATAAAATGAACAAGTGTTTATAATGAAGATGACGCTAAGTAATTTAAGCACAGCAGACTTCATTTCATATTTACTGCATCAAGTGAAAAGTGATAGCATTGTGATATTTGATCCGAGGTTTTGTTTTCTAACGATAGCCCCAGAGACTTCCTAGAAGCCAAAGGGTTTGTGACGGCATCTACAGAGACCCCTTCCCACGCTTTTTGCAAGAATAATGGCTGCAAATCCTATGCTATGGGATATTATTAAAAAGAAACACTTTCTTTGAATAATTTTTTGTATCCTGCATTTATTAAAATTTACCCACATAATTTTACATTTTTATTGTATTGATTCGAAAAATAAATTACATGCTTCAAGCTACGAAATTACTTACAATAAAAGAAACCTAGCTTAAATGTTTGATATACAAGCGTTACTTGTCTAAATCGGTATGTAAAATATAATTGTTTACTTCGATGGTTTCATAAAAAAGACACATGCACAACTTATCAAAGGTCACATTACATGACAAGGAATACACATGATTTGCCATCTTGTCAAGTCATTCATGTCCTATGTCTAGGTGTTTATAAAAAAACGAATACTTGCATATTAACGAGTTTCCTAAAGCACTTTAAATGTAATCAATCTTGCACCACTCCACTTCTGTGAGACAATATGGCAATTGTAGAAAAAGTGAACAAGGCATTTAATTTTTTTGCTAATACATTTTTTGCCCTTTAATATTAAGGCATATATACGACCGGGTTCGATACAAGAAGCTTTTGGGGGAGCTATATTGTATAATTCCGACAAGAAAGATAGACATTGTTATAATTAGGCTAGTTGTTGATTTACGTAAAGGTATCTGCACCGTACATAAAGAAGTTATGCCTAAATATCTCTTGAGGCTCTTGTCTTAAATTATATCCAAGCATTGGTTTGAAGAGATTGCTTATAAGTTATCACAAAAATACCCTTTTCATTGTAATCTTCCAAATCTTATCCTACGTTGACGACAACTGAAGCACCTTGTCATAACAGCTTCTAAATCGCTTGAAGAAGGGAGTAGTGGGAACTCTGGGATTCACGCAATCTGTTGGTCCCATTAGGTGTATTCGGCCCATGCTAGTGAGATAATAATATTTTATAGTGCATGAAAGATGATAACGGCTTGAAAGATGTAAGCATTCACAAATAAGCAATATGTATCATGGTACTTACTCATCACAATCAATTAATCCATCTCGGTTACAGTCCTGAAATTTATAACGATAAAATCTTAGACGCACATTTATAGCGTGATGATGTGCGCGATCATTTCTCAAAATCCATTTAATTTTTATTCAACCAGTTTATTTCATATGTGAACGATTGACCCTATGTGAAAGGTGATTTTTATGCAAAAAATAAAACACATATCGGCGCTGGCCTTTGAAGAATAAAATCTGAGAAAAATCTTTACAGGGAGTGAATGTTAGCTTACCGTTTGAAATCGTTGCATATAGGTTCGAACAGTCTGAAATATCCAAAGACATTTACATACATCATTTCAATGAAGCACGAGCAAAACATAATAATAAGGCATACAAAGTTAAAACGTTGATCTTGATAGGAACAAAAAAAAGTTACCTGAGCGGAGCAGATGGGGTCATTTGCACAGTCTTCGAAAGCTAATAATAATAACAATAATAATAAATGTTATATTACAGAACATCAACTTTTACTCTATCGGAATCTCAAAAGTCTTATATTGCCCCAGTTCCAGTGTATTTTTTGTACAACACAAAAGTTCATCCTTGAGAAAGCGAATACATATAATGCGTAGTAATTAAAGAATCAGTCTTTCAAGGCTAAATAATTATACAGTTTGAGTTTGCATTCAGGAAATTTTTATGACTCTGTAAAGGATGACAATATTTAAATATATAATTGCTACGCGGGAGGATGGACATATCTGTACACTGGATTTTGTGCAATTTTACGACTGAAGATGACAAAAAATTAGAGGAATTAAAGGTTATTTATTTAAATAGTTATTTTGAAGTTACATCCTGGACGATCTGCTGTGTCTCCTACAAGAGTCAGTTGACCAGCGTCGGACCAATATGGCCTACTGATGAGGAATGGCCCACTATTATCAAATCAGAGATAATATAACAACTTTTCACAAAATTCCTCACTTTCAGTTATGATTTGACATTGGCATTGTGGTAAATAAAATTTACCAATATTTTCCGTTCGAAATGCATCTCGTAGTAAGGTTACAACTTGTTGATGCTTGGCATATGCAGGCAAGACATGCTTCAGTCATTGGATTTATTGCTTTTCTTCGAGTACCTGAGAATGGTCCAATAATTATTCAATATATGTTTGAAATGCATCTAGTAGTAAGGTTACAACTTGTTGATGCTTGGCATATGCAGGCAAGACATGCTTCAGTCATTGGATTTATTGCTTTTCTTCGAGTACCTGAGAATGGTCCAATAATTATTCAATATAATTCAAATCACTTCTACTTTTGTAGAAAGTACGGTACGGTTTTTTATTTTCAGTTTAATGAACTTTAACATTAACAATAAATACCTTGATTTAACGATGCTTGTCCTGTCAAATCATCAGCCGCGCTAAATCTTCTCTGAGGAGTTGCACTGACACACATGAACGCAAAAGCCACTGCACTCAAAATGAGTAACTCGCTTGATATGGCAAAAGTAGACATGATTATTGAAAAAAATTAAATTATTCCTGCAAAATTTATTTTGTCACAGTGGTTTGAGTTTGAGTTAACGTAAGACGGATACAGAAATTCACAAAAATGTAGACATCACCATCCTCACTGTCACCAATCACCACAACGGTTAATTTCCAGCAAGATTAGGATACTCCTTACATTTACTAAAGAATAAGCGTTGAAATTACTCTGAAACTTCGAGACAAAACTTTTTCAGGATATGTAATGCGGTGTCTACGAAAGCGAAAGGGTGAGTGAGTTTTGCGTGAAACGTGAGGTTGATATTTAAGACCTACCTGTTCTAAACTGAACTGAACTAGAAGAAATCAAGCGAATAAATATTTATAAAACAGGTACTCCCCAGAGAGCTGTGAGAAGTGAAACGCGTTATAGATGCAATTGAAATGAAGGTGGATCGTAAACCACGCGTGTGCATCGCATGAAACAATACTGGGCTTTGAGTTGAGCTTTGTCATGATTCATTTCATGATGGATACAAGATCAGCATTTTTAAGAGCGTCTGAAATACATTGATTTTTATCTATGTTTTCTTGAAGGTAGTGGACACGGACAACTATCGAATTTTAAAAATAGCTCACGGAGCTAAAATGCAAATTTTTGAGATACACCCAAAAATCAGGTACAGTGGAAAAATGTTATACCCGGAAAAGATTTATGGACTTCTTTTCTAAACGTAGTAAACAAAGGTTATGCATAATCCTGCAGAGTTGCGCAAACAAAGTAATTTGAAGCATTGAGTGACTAATTTTACTTCATTAAACATTTATTTACTGGAAAATATGGACTTGCTTTGACGTAAATGAAACGAATCTTGCTTGAAGCTACCTGTACGACAATTTTAATTTATATGAAAGAGCCCCGCATGACTCAAATCTGGGTTGTCAAAAATCGTTTGTTACAGGAGACACTTTCCTACTTTTCTCGTCAAATCAACCAAGCAAAGTTTCAGGCAAAACTTGAATCCTTTCGTGAGAAACTTAATTATAATCGAAGCCGAGAGAACTGTCTAGAAAATAGTATTAAATAAAGACAACTTATAATAATACGAATATAGCGAATTTATATACTGATAAGTAGCTGTAGAGTGGTGTGGCGATGATACAAATAAACAAGTAATGCGTCTACGATTCATTGCTGACTTTTGAATTCTCTTTATTGTCCATATCTACCCTTTGCCCATGTTCACACTGCATTAAAGGCAGCAACATCTACTGATTGCACGAGCAGTATAAATTCTTCTGGTATGGCTTCAAGGAGTGTATCAACAGAAACCTTAGCATTTTCAATCACGCACCTTAAATTAGAAGAATAGATACAGTTAGTGAAGTCTGATATAGTAGGTTTTATATAAAGTGGACTAAATTAATACCTACAGGATTTGCAATTTATTGATACCGAAGGCTACTGGAACCAGTTGACTAGCACCTAAGAACGTAAAAAATATGAAGTTTTCCTAAGGTTTTGCAAAATAAACTACTTACATATTACCCCAGAGCAATCCTTCCATTTGAAGACTGCGGACACTTTCTTCAACTTCAATCATATCAGTTTGGAAGTCTTTCGGTTTTACCTATATCAAATCAATAATACAATGGAGATAATTCTAAAGAGCTTCTAAAACATTTTAAACTTAAGTACAATAATTAACGGTTATCTTATCTTACATCCAAAATAACAAGAGATTTCGCAGTTGTTTTCTTTTGGTTATTATTATCAGCTTTTATAATTTTTGGGTGAAACTTTTGTTTATGTCCACAAATCTGCAAAGATGATTATCATGCAATTCAAGGTAAAGTCGACCAAAATTGTATGATGAACATCATTGATTTCCTAACATTGTCTTTATCGAAATCGAACTCATCATAATCATCGGTCAACATATCAATGTTATTATCTAAAGCATTTGTCAAAGTTTCCAGATCATTCACAACGGGCATCATCACTTCAGTGCAAGTACATACTGGAAANCAAGAGATTTCGCAGTTGTTTTCTTTTGGTTATTATTATCAGCTTTTATAATTTTTGGGTGAAACTTTTGTTTATGTCCACAAATCTGCAAAGATGATTATCATGCAATTCAAGGTAAAGTCGACCAAAATTGTATGATGAACATCATTGATTTCCTAACATTGTCTTTATCGAAATCGAACTCATCATAATCATCGGTCAACATATCAATGTTATTATCTAAAGCATTTGTCAAAGTTTCCAGATCATTCACAACGGGCATCATCACTTCAGTGCAAGTACATACTGGAAATTCTTTTCTGGATTCGCCGAAGGATTTAATGTGATAGTACCTATTTAAGTAAAAAAAAGATGTTGGATTAAGATGCAAAGAAACTGATTTTAAGTTTCTGGATTCGCCGAAGGATTTAATGTGATAGTACCTATTTAAGTAAAAAAAAGATGTTGGATTAAGATGCAAAGAAACTAATTTTAAGCAATTGTAGTACCATCTGGCCATGTAGGGATGAGTGCTCGAATTAATTTTGTTGTCAATCTGTGCACTTTCTAATGCATCAAAAGCAATTGCATCAGCTTGACTTGGCGAGTGACTGGTTTTAAGAGGAAAATGAATCATGAAATACTGTAATAACAATGCATTGTAGCAATTATCATATTTCTCTAAATAAATGAGTCTCATATGTTACCCATCAACGTAACTCCTGAATTTTAAGTGTTCATTTAGTCGCTGAAGACCAGTTAGGGCAGTATACTTGTAATCCATTTTTAAAGCTTGTGATTCTGAAAGTTTGCAAAACTAGAATTTAGTTAATCCATGGGTCCATGGTCGGAATCTTCGCTAGAAAGAAACAAATACTAGCATTTTTGGGAACCATAAAGTAGACATGAAATGTCCAGAGTACATTCATACGAAATTGGCAAATATCTTTAGAGATCATTCATTTAGCGTAGGCACGGCAAAGATTTACAGCAATTAAATATTGTAAATTAATCATAGCTTCTAACCATACGCACAAATTATATACTGCGGGGGGAAAATGCGCGTTCAGCAAAATCAAAATGGCATTTTTGAATAAGACGGCCTTTGTTCAAGCTTGAGTCAAAGAGTAGAAGGCAATTCAATGCACCAGAGAGATGCGAGCCGTAGCGCAAATTTTAAAAGCAGAATTTTGAGATAGAATCCAGTCGCAAATGAGAAAAGAAATACATACGCAGAGAGAATGTTTTGTTTACTTCGTAGCATATGAGAACGAACAAATGATGAAGAGGTGGTGATGATGATATACCATGAAAAATCAGCCGACAACAGACCCTCCATAAAATACCAGCTCATGGCAAAAGCAAAAAAAAACATCTTTTAATCAGAATTATCTTCACTGAAAAATTTACTACTTAATTACATAGTTAATTTCTTCAGCCATAGGTTCGTCTGTTATTGCAAAAATCTGTACAAAAGGTTTCCATAAAGTGATAATGAAAGTACCTCCACTTTCATACTGGCGCATTAAGACATCGAGTTTTTGAGTGTTGCTAATTAAGTGATCTTATTAATTAAAATTTAAAGAAAACAAGCGAATATTCAGGATGATGCGCATTCCTGTGAATAGAGTTCTGCAGAAGGCAGTTCGGCACGGAGTCACTACTGGAGGTAATGGAGTGAGAGGACTTGCTTCCGCGCCAGATAAAGTTGAGGTGTTCATTGACGATAAGAAAGTCATGGTTGATCCAGGAACAACTGTATTACAGGTAAATAAAAAATGAATTAATTCTGATGATCTGTTACAATTCGGTGGTAGATATTTAAAGGAAGAACCTGATTATAATTTGTGTTAAGTTAGGATGACCAATCATTGTTATGATTATCTTAAAGCACGTTAATAAAGATTATTGTATTGACTTGACATATTGATTCATTTATTTCAGGCTGCAGCAATGGTTGGTAGTAGAAATTCCAAGGTTTTGTTATCATGAGAGATTGTCAATCGCTGGCAATTGCCGCATGTGTTTGGTTGAAGTCGAAAAGTCTTTGAAGGTACGGCTGTCGTAACTGTTAATTTAATTTAAACCTTAATTAATTTACCAATGTCAATGTTATTTTATACAGCCAGTGGCTTCGTGTGCCATGCCCGTAATGAAAGGAATGAGAGTCAAAACCAATTCAGAGGCTACTAGAAAAGCTAGAGAAGGTGTTATGGAATTTCTCCTCATTAATCACCCTTTGGATTGCCCAATCTGTGACCAAGGTGGTGAATGCGATTTGCAGGATCAGTCAATGACTTTCGGCTCCGATAAATCCCGATTTACAGACATTCACTTCAGCGGAAAACGGTACTAATATCATCATTTCATTCGTTTTAATTATATAACTCACTTTCTTATGATTAGTAAAGTAATTAAAATCTTCTTTTCAAGCTGTAATGTTCTGTAGTTCAAATTATGTCATCATCAAATTAACTCGATTGTCTGAATTATCAGTAATATTTATATGTATTTTAGGAAATTAATGAGGAGTGGTTGGCCGATAAGAGCAGATTTGCTTGTGATGGCTTAAAACGGCAGCGCCTAACAGTTCCTATGATGAAAAATCGAAATGGGGATTTGGAACCCGTTGAATGGGAAGATGCTTTGGTAGGAGTTGCACAGGCACTGAACTCTGTGAAAGGGAACCAAGTAGGAGCTATTGCTGGGGGCTTAGTGGATGCGGAGGTAATTAATATTAAAATCTGTTGTAATAGTTTGAGATTAGGGAATATATGATAAGTTACAATGAATTAGTTTATTAATTCTGATTTCAATTAACAGGCTCTTACTGCTCTTAAGGACCTCATGAATAAATTAGATAGTGAATTGTTGTGCACTGAAGAAATTTTCCCGTTAGATGGTTCAGGAACCGACCTGCGATCCAATTACTTATTGAACTCAAAGATTGCTGGAATCGAGGAGTCCGATTTGGTTCTACTGGTGGGAACTAATCCCAGATTTGAAGCCCCTCTCTTGAATACACGTCTTAGGAAAAGTTGGATAAACAATGAATTGAAGGTTGGCCTGATCGGACCTAAGGTGGATTTGACATACGATTATGAGGTATACTTCTTTTAATCTAATATTTTGTGTG